>PPHD01016686.1:0-15435 GCA_002909625.1 Bambusicola thoracicus
AAAAAAAAAAAAAAAAAAAAAAAAAACAACACCCTTCTACCACATTAACTCCCTAATGTCTAAGCCTGTGGATAATCCCCCAATGGATGTTTTCAAGAGTTACCGAGCCATTTAGAGTGAAGGCAAGCAAGAGGATTAAAATTAAGGCACAAGAAAAATACATGATTTACTCTTCTATGCATACTGATAGCACAGTCACGAGTGACGTGTATAGGGAAGTACTTCTGAATACTGGCTGCTAAATTGCTTTTCTTCCAGCATGCTCTCTCAACAGGGAGCACAGCTTCTTCCTTTTTGCATTGATTCAGGCAGTCCCAGGGGCGGACTTGGCAACCTGCAACGTGCAGGTCTGATTCAAGGTCCCCTCAAAGTCAGCAGCAAAATTTGTTTTGTTTTCTATAAGAGGAGGATTAACCTCTCTGAGAACTCACAGTTCAGAAACTCTTGCAAGTACCTTCACACCCTGGGCCCTATGTGGCTTCTCACTGCATCCTCCCTGTGCTCAGCTCAGCTGTACAAACAGAAAATCTCCATGCATGCTTGTAATCAAGTAAGATGCATATTTCATTTAGATGCAAATTTCAGAGCACTCCAGAACTTAATGCTAACTCAGACACGCGTCTGTGCCGTCCCATCTGTTCCTACTGTACTTTAGATCAGTCTACAACATAGTTTGGCACGTTTCATTTCTTGCCACCTGAAGTCAGAAGGATTTTTTGTTACGAAAAAGAGCACATTAGACTAAAATCATACATTTTTACTGTACTTTGGGACTTCTGTTTCAGACAACATTACAAACGTTCTCCTTGGCAACTTATGGTTTGCTATTCGTGTTCATTAAAGTATACGTAGCAACCAAGACTGAAATGCCAATTGTGAGTATCTAGTATACACAATTACACATTACGTTATTTCATTAACATTTCTGTAAGAGAAAATAAATAAGCACTGAAATGTGGTAATACCAAGTCTTGGCTTACACTTATACTATAGATAACGAAATACTGATGCATTTACAGGAAATTTATCCTCAATAGATCTGCTCCAAGAACCCATGTGAATTTCAAGTGTTGATTTTCTATGACATTTAGTCTCAAAGATTTCTGAACCAGCCTGTGCAATCTACATCAAGATTTAAGATTTTGCACCAAAAACCAACTGCAAGTACAAGAACATACCTTCTGCGTTCCACATCTTAAAATCAACACCTCTTACGAATGATCACACGGGCAAATGCGTTAGAGTCAGCTTATAGGTCTGACAGCGCCTCTTCTCTCATGTCAGCTCAGAAGAGAGGAGCCTCAGAGACACAAGGGATGGAAATACACTTTGCATCCCTTCCAGTTTCGTGTCACACCTAAAAGTGAATTTTCAAGTACAGATTTCTTATGGAATATAGGCAGTACTGAAAATTTAGTTCAACCAAACATCATAAGAAGCCGTGGAGAAACAGTGTGGCAAAGGCACTACTTGTGAATCAGGGATGGAGACTCAATTTCCACCTGTCTCAGGCTTCCTTATTACTGCATTAGGAAACCTTTCACTTTTCTTTTTTACCTTCATTTCACAGTTGGAAATGCCAGAAATACTTTCTTATTCATGGAAGAGGGAAGAGATAAATTTAGTTATTTTTATGATTCATTCAGACACAATAGCAATGGGAGTCATTCTGATATCCAGAATAAGAAAGGCAGGCATTACTGACAGAAATTTCAAATAATCCTTATGCAATGGGATATTATGCTGCAGTCTGTCGAACATTCAGAAGTGAACCTTCTATTATTCTAAAAACCATTCATACAAGATTTCCAGAGAAGTGAAAAGACCGTGCAGCGTGATTAATTTAACACAGTATTAAAGCAGTGCTAAATAGCAGTTTCTCCTATTAAGTGTTTTTAATATTCGTAGGTCATTCCAAAAGTAATGCCTCCTATTTATTTCCACGGAAACTACAACAGATACAA
Organism: Bambusicola thoracicus; assembly: GCA_002909625.1. Classification (NCBI taxonomy): domain Eukaryota; kingdom Metazoa; phylum Chordata; class Aves; order Galliformes; family Phasianidae; genus Bambusicola; species Bambusicola thoracicus. The sequence continues at coordinate 1,965 of PPHD01016686.1, forward strand.
ACGACACAATTACACTGTTTTGTAGAGCAAATTCTCTACTACAAAACACTGTTTTTCAACACAGTCACCACCACAGCTGGGCATCTTTGCCCAGCAGAGGTGATCCACTGTTTCACAGCTGCTATGATGGCATTGCTGCTAGGAAAATGTTGTCCATGAAGTCCGTCTTTCATCAGAACAGATGGAAGTCGGAAGATACCAAATTCGGACATATAGTGGGTGTGGTAGCAGAATCCTGCCAAGATTGGCAGTGTGCTCCCCAGTCTGATGCCTGGCATCACTGTGTTGCAAGAGCAAGGTTGTCTTCTTCTCCGGCCTCAGTCTGGAAGTTCAAGCCTTCAGCTTCGTCGTGATGCACTGGTCAGAGTTAATGGTTTGTACAGGTTCAAGAAAATACAGAGGGATCACCCATGTCCCACTCCCAAAAGACAGTGCACATCATTTTACCCACTGCAGGCAGCATCTTGAACTTGTTCTTTGATGAGGAATTCACATACTGCCACTTCATGGCTGACTCTGGCTCTTAGTGGTGACACCACATCTTGTCACAATAATGATGCAATTCAGGAAGCTGTCACCTTCAGCCTTGCATTGGTTCAATAGGTCCTGATAAACTTGCATACAGCGATCTTCCTGTTACTCTATGAGCATTCATGGGACCTACCTGGTGTTAACTTTGCAATATTCCACAAGTGCCACCACCACTTCCAATGCAGTGAAGATGATATTAAGCTCTGTACACAGTTCCCCAGTTGTAAACTGCCAATTTGTATAGATGAGCTGATAGAGATACTCTTCATTTCATGGTGCGATAGCTGTGGATGACTATCCAGAACATGGCTTGTCTTTCACGTCTCTGTCACCACTGCTGAAACACACCACCAACCTCCTCACTGTGCTCACATCCACTGTTGGGTCTCCATAAACATTCAGCAAGTCAGTGAATGTCAGTGGGTGCCATTTTTTCTGCACGGAGGAATTCAATGACACACCTTTGCTTCATATGCACTTCCAAATCACGTCGTTCTGTCAATCTGCCCTTCTACTGCCATCTGTTACATGGCGACAGAATTTAATAGAATACTGGCAGGAAAGTTCAACCTCTACTGCCATACCATCAAGATACATTAATGATGTCATGGGTCAACAGAATAAAATAGGAGGCATTACTTTCACAGCAGCCCTTGTAAATCTTCTAAGGCAGTGGCTTTGTAACTATATTTTCCAGAAGCATCCACAGTCGGTCCAGTCCTTGCATAGACTGTAACAGCTTCTTAATTTACTTCAGAAGCCCATTTGGAAGTACTGCTTACCTTTACACAAGGAAGAAAGTTTGACTCTAAATGGGGACTTTCTAGATTAGAATACACAGCTTATTTCTAAATATAAAACTTTTCTCTCTGCTGTTTAAAAATCTTTACACAAAGCAGACAATTTTTATCTGAAGTGTTTAGACGAAGAGGATGATTTTAGCTGCAGGAATCCTAGGAGGAATGTTTTGAGAGCGTTCAGATTAATATCTTCAAAGTTGTTAAAATCTAGTCAGAAATTAAAAACAGTAATAAGGTCAGATATGCTAACCTAAATACTAGATAGAATGAATTTCAGACAGATAGAATATCAGAACGGATTTTTAATCTAGATCAATGCATCATGATCAAGTACCCGACTTAGAGATATTCCCAGTACTACTTAATGTCTTAAGTTATAGCTATCTTAAAATAAGTTAAACTGAAAAACAGAGATCCGAATGCATTATATATTTTTTTTATTATTATTATTATTTTATTATTATTATTATTTTTTTTTTTACTAGGAAGTATCTGATGTTTTAAATTTATCATTGTATCAATTCTAGAAGTGAATGTATTTTGACACAGGAATGGAATACCGGTAGAAGCTGAAGGCTCAGCTTCTACTGCCATACAACTAACGTCCATCCCTGACATATGGACCAACATAATAAAACAGGAGGCATTACTTTGGGAACAACCCTCATAATATATTGATTGGAATTTCATGCAAACATTCCAGCTTTGCACGATGCACACACCAGCACAGGCAGCGTCGCCTGACATATGATCTTTAAAAGAGTCCCTCCATATGTTTAAAAGGTTCATGAAAAGGCTCATCACATTACCCATCTCTCCCCATATCCACAGGCTTGGATTCCTTATTCTCAGAAGAGTCTTACCAAACAAAACAAACAACAACAACAAAAATCCAGAAGGCATCCAGAGAGGGCAGACATTTTCCCTCTCCTCAGAGCATGGCCATCAGATACTTAAATTCACCTTTTGTTTTACCATATGCACATTCCATTCTAATTCTGTAACTACCCAGAAAATAGCTGCTGCAGGTTTCTTTCACCCATGGGTCCTTCCAAAAATACCACAGAAACAAAATTTTCTTCGCCACTACAAAAGCAGATTCAATCATTAAAGGAGTTTCATATTGAGATTCAAGGAAAAAACATGCCAGTAGTGCCGATATAACTGGAAAGCTCAGCCTCTATTATCTGCCAGTAAAACTGCTTGTGTGGTACTCCACCTTGTGACTAGGATTATGAATTTGTTTGATGTCTTGTAACTTTGATCAGAATATTTATACAAATACAAAAACACAACATTCTGGATGCCCACGGTGAACTGTAAGAGTGACTGCTCTCCCTGAACAGCTCAAGCCCTTCTGAGTCAGAGCAAATTGGGTACTGTCCCACAAAGAGAAAAGGCAGTAAGCAAGGAGGAAACAAACATTAGTTATTTCTAAAGTCTATAGAATGGAATCATAGAATCACAGAATGGCTTGGGTTGGAAGGGACCTCAAGGATCGTCAAGCTCCAACCTCCCTGTTGCAGGCAGGGCCGCCAACCTCCATATCTAATACTAGACCAGGCTGCCCAGGGCCCCATCCAACCTGGCCTTGAACTCCTTCAGGGACAGAGCCTTCTATTCTGCAGGCCTCTCCTGGCCTATGGCCATCCCACCCTGGTAACGCCCAATCTTGCCTGATCAGTCTCGTCCAGAACGATATTTGAAATTAGCTGGGGCCTCTTTGTATACATAATTTATCTCAACTTTAAAATGTCAGAACATTGTCAGCATCCTACAGTAATCATGACACATAAATCTTTCCTCCCCAAACCCAAATCCAGTAAGTGAACTGTGAAAATGTGTGTCAGATTTACACTACCAACAACTCTTTCTTGCTACTCAGAGCCAGGCAATTTCAAAGCTCTATTTGGAGTCTACACAATGACATAATCGAGAACTTTATGTAAAAAAGTGTGATAATTTCAGAGTTCAGCATCATCAACACAAAATCAATTACAAGAGAGGCATTCCATATATATTGAAGTCATTTGTTCCAAACTCAATTAAGCTACCAGTATCTCCATTTTCAAATATTTGCCTGTCATTACCCTTTTTTTATGTACTTCTGGGGACAATCTATTTTAGTGATATTTATCCCAGCTAAAAATAAGTGAGCACTTATTTCTCAGCTATCTCAACCTCTAATTAAAACCAGTTCAACAGCCAGACGCAGACGCTATGCTAAAAAGAAACAGCCTTAAGTAATGCAATTTTCATTGTTAAAGAAAGTGGTTCATAAGCAATTATATCTTGTCAGCTCTAACAGTTAACCTAACCTCTTCAGTGACACCCTGTTATTTTCACACTCAACATCCTGCCACAAACCAGTAATTATTGCCCATACTTGCTAGCTCTGCTGACACTGATTTCCAGACTACAGAGACATAGGCAAATGAGCTTATAACCTTAAGATAACCAAAGGACACTGAAGAGGTTATTTTTTGCAACATGACATTTATTCCTGAAATTGTTTGACCATTAAACAACAATCGTCTCATCGTTTAATCTGATTCTAACAGACTGCTACAAATGGAAAGCTTTCCCACTGTTTCATTTTTTAAACTTGCAGCAAGTCATTAAAACAGAATTAGTACATGATGAATATAGCACAATAAAGGAAAAAAAAAAGTCTGTAGGTCTTGTTTTACTTCCAGGAGACTGAGATTTCTTTGCTGGAGAAGGGTAAAGAGGGAGAATGAATGCTGTCATGCAGCAGTTGCACAAGCAGGGACTCTTAACCTCCTTCTCACACCCTCCCAGGAATGAATGGCAAAATACATCAATTCTCAGCACTTGTTTGCATCTGACAGAAGCGATGTCAGAACATCAGTATTAACCTTTGAGAAGTCATGGAGCCAGGGAAGTAAAGCTCAGGAAGACCGAAGAGAAAAATGCTGTCCTTTTCTTTAAGAAAAAGAGAATAAAAGAGCCAAAAAATAATTGCTGAAGCATTTTCCTATGAAAATGATGAAGAATATGTTAAACTCATTTTCTCATATGATAATAAACCTCTGGATACAGCAAAAAAGAAAAAATGATCACCTACTTTCTATACCTTTACATCCACAAGAATTTCGACAATCCCTGACATTCTCAATGAAAGATAGGAAGTTAGTCTTGGGTGGTTGTAAAATTGCCTCGGGCAGCTTCATTTGGGGAAAACAAATGTAGAAACAAAATATTTAAAACCGTAACCACAGAATCACAGAATGGCCTGGGTTGGAAGGGACCTCAAGGATCATGAATCCCCAACCCCCTGCCAGACACGGCCACCAATCTCCCCATTTACTAGACCAGGTTGCCCAGGGCCCCATCCAACCTGGCCTTGAACACCTCCAGGGATGGGGCATCATGTGGGTTATTTTCAAACTTCATGAGCTTCAAGGCCATAAAGGAAAGATATGCACTCATAATAGCAAGTATGAGCATACAGTTGAATAGATTTTACAATTAAACATTGCAATGTTAATGGTAAACATAAGCAAAACAGAATATAGGCTGTTGTTCTACATATTGACCTGAGAACACAAAGTATAAGCTGTTCCTGTAGAGTTTGCAAACAAATTTAAGGATACTAAGCACTAAAAGAAGGAACTGAAGAGATGACATGATCTTATTCCCCTGCCATGAACAGTTGATTGTTAAAATGCAGAGACACCGTGTTACACCAACAAAACGTGATGCATCGCCTGTGATTTACGCTGTTTTCTCCAATGTCCTCTCTTAGTTACATCTGATAACCAAAGCTCTAATACAACTCATTTTAAAACAAACTATCCTTTAAACTGTGGAACAGACCCTCCAGATCTGATTGGAAATAAATTCTTGTTTATTTATTTATTTATTTTAAGAGTTTAGTAACTTGAACAAAGTCCAACCCGTAGGCTACAGTTAGTTTAATTTTCTGATACAGACTACACCAGGGGTCAGGTATTTAAGGAAAGAATGAAAACACAGAATATTACTGAATAAAAGGAAGCCGTAGGACATCAGTGTTAGCCAAGACATATTAATATACTTCATTTTCTCTGGCTCTGTGTTCATATCATCAAAAGTTCTATCTCAAAGAACCAGCTCCTTTGGTTACCAAACTGAAAGACTCAAAACTTTTATATTCCTTTTTTTTTCTTACTTTTTCCTTCACCACTTCTACACTCTGTAGTTTGCCAACTGCCCTTCAGTGCCCAAACGTCCACTGAAAGAAGGTCCTAACTCAGTCAAGAAAATCAAAAGAGCTTGGAGGCTGCACAGATGGAAAATCATTAGAAGAAAACCATTAGAGGCAAAGACATTAAATGCTGTTTCACTTCTTATGGTGATTAACTCTTCAAATGTTCAGTTAAGGTACCATAGATAAGGGCATATCAAAAGAATCAAATCAGATTTTAAAGCAGATCAAAATTCATTTATCCTTTTAATACCACTTCTTTTATAAAATGAAGATCACCAAGGAATTCAAGAGACCTAAGGAAAATAACCCTTTGCCATGGCATCTTCAAACTTTAGGAACATTCTTCTTGTATAACAAGTTACCAAATTGTTGATATATAAATTTGATCTCATCAAACAATAAACGGTGATTGAACAGCCAAATGGGTTTGGACATCCATATACAGCTTCAGTGACTGGGGGAACATTCCTTCACGGGGCAACATCCCATACATAGAGATTTCACTATAAGAGCAGATACTAACTGAAACTGGAGCATTATTTTAACATCTTTTCTCTTCCATATAATTATTTTATTTTGCCCAGCATAAGACTTATTTTCTATGAATGAACTAAGTATTGAGAAAAAAAGATGGCAGCACAACCCTCTGGCGAGTCATCCACTCCCCCCACTTTCATGCCATCCATGAATCTCCTGATGGTATACTCCATCATTAATGAAGATATTAAACAAGCCTAGATCCAGTTGTACTCTGCTCTTTAGTGGCCTCCAACTCCATGTTGAACCAATGACACCCTCGGTCCAGCCATTGAGACAGTTTTCAATCAGCCTCACTGCCTGCTCATCCAACCCATATTTCAACAGCTTCTCTAAGAGGATCTTAAGGTGGATAGCGACAAAAGCCTTACTGAAGGCCAGGAAGACAATATTCACTGCTCGTCACTCATCCATCAGGCTGGCAATTTCATTACAGACGACTACTGGTTTGGTCAGGCATGACTTTGCCAGAACAAATCCATGCTGACTGTTCCTGATGGTTTTCTTCTCCTTTCCAGAATTAGCTGCTCCATCATCTTCCCAGAGACTGAGATGAGGCTGACTGGCCTGCAGTTCTTCTGGTCCTCTTTCTTTCATTTTCTGAAGACAGGAGCAACATTTGCTTTCCTCCAGTCTGTAGGCACCTCTCTCAGCACTGTCAGTGCTCATGGTTGCATCCCACCAGAGTCCATGGATTGAGAATGTCCACCTTGCACAAGTATTCCCTGACTTGGTCCTCTTCCACCAAAAGGAATGTCTTCCTTTTTCCAGACTTTCAGCCTGGCCTCTGGGACCTGAGAAGGGCAGTTCTGCTGGTAAAGACTGTGGCAAAGAGAGATTCAGTACCTTGTCCTTTTCACTGTCCCACGTAACCCGGTCTTCTTTTTCCTTCTAGAGAGGGCCCAAATTTTCCCCAGTCTTCCTTTTGTCACCAAGGCACTTGTAGAAGTCCTTCTCACTGTCCTTGTCCAGATTCAATTCTATCAGGGCTTCAGCTTTCCTAGCTTAATTCCTGGCTGCTCAGCTAATGTGTGTGTATTCTAATATTAAATACTAATATTAATTAATAACTAACGCTAATCTATTTTAATACTAAATTCAAATATTAAACTTATGACACTAGTCACATTCTCAACAAAAATAGGAGTAGCTAAGTCATGAATTTGTAACTAGAAGCTAACAACAGATAGTGCTTTTTTCTGCTGCATTCTTGGCTCAAAACAGGTAATGTCAAGTTGTCAAAACACACAGGAGGCAAGAAATCTGTTTAAACATTCCCCATATTGTATGTAGTACATTAATAATCTTGTATAAGGAATACTTCAGCAAATGTACTTTCTTTTGTTCCTACAGCACTCTAGGAACATAACAACAAAAACCACAGGAGTACAAACAGAGAGCTGAGCTATAAATAGATTTTTTTTCCCTACTAAAATTATTACTAGAATTTCTTGGTAAACAATCTTAGCTGAAAGAAGCCTGAGAGAAAGTCTCATAAGATCCCCTTGCAACCTGCAACATTTCTAGCTAGAGTTTATACAAAACCAAGCAGTGAAAATACTGCCTGGAATAAGACAGGCCATCAGAGACATCTAATTATACTCCGTAACACTTTGCTATTTACATAAAACAGCAACAAGCAAAATAAAAACCACTCCCATTTTTCATACAGGAAATTAAAACCCCTAATTATACAATCATCATTATCAACTCAAATGTTACTATTTGGAGCCACAGAAGCATTTTATGATCACTGGAAAGAAGAGAAACAAAAAAACATATTTATACAGGCTCTGATTTTATTTCAAAAGTATGATCACATTACGTTTATTAAAAGTTTTTTACATGAGAAAGATAAGCTCTCAGAAGCCGACTAAATTTGGATTAATTTGGCTCAGCAGTCATAATTTAGATCTGTGAAAAATATATGTATATATTTACAGTCCTGTAACTACAAGGTGACATGCTATTTCTTCCCACTGGAGCCTCACTCAAGTCAGTGAGCAGGATCTAAGGTGTTCACAAAGCAAGAAAATGCTGTATTGTCCTCATCATCTAGAGATGCCATGCTACCCAGTGTTTTTGTTGGATTCAGAGTTGTTAATTTCTTTTCAGTAAGACACTTCACACCATCATGCTATTCAAGCATCGGTTATCTTCTTATCAAGAATATGCTACTCTTCTCTTATGAATACAGAGAGTAAATCATTGATAAAGCTGAGGGCAGAAGTTCAGAATTTGTCTCCAGTCACTTCAGATTGCTCATTCCTGTGGATCACAGATGTACTTAGCATTTAATGTTTCCATGGACCTCAGGAGAAGTTGTAAGAACCCAGTACATCTATTACAACATCCAAAACCAGATGACGTGCAATTTTACAGGCCATCCACCCCAAAATGGCTTTAAGTCATCCTTTAATGTAAACGAGGAAGTAAGACATACAGAGTCAGCTGTATGTCAGCTACCTGTCAAGAACAGCCTACTTCCTTGTCATCACAGAAACACAGAATGGCCTGGGTTGGAAGGGACCTCAAAGACCATGAATCTCCAACACCCCTGCCATAGGCAGGGCCATCAACCTCCACACTTAATACTAGATCAGGCTGCCCAGGGCCCCATCCAACCTGGCCTTGGACACCTTCAGGGACAGGGCATCCACAGCCTCTCTGGGCAGCTTGTTCTAGTGCCTCATCACTCTCATAGTAAAGAATACTCTCATATTAAAAAACAACCTGATATCCGACCTAAATCTTCCCTCCTTCAATTTAAAACTATTCCCCATTGTCCTATCACTATCCATCCTCACAAACAGCCACTCCCCCTCCTATTTATATTCTCCCTTCAAGTACTAGAAGGCCACAATAACGTCTGACTGGAGCCTTCTCTTCTCCGAACTAAACAAGACCAGTTCCCTCAACCTTTCCTCATAGGAGAGGTGCTCCAGCCCTCTCATCATCTTAGTGGCCCTCCTCTAGACCCGCTCCAAGAGCTCCACGTCCTTCCTGTACTGGGGTCCCCAGGCCTGGACGCAGTACTCCAGATGGGGCTTCACAAGAGCTGAGCAGAGGAGCACAATCACCTCCCTCCTATTGCTGGCCACCACTTTTTTAATGCAGTCCAAAACACAGTTGGTCTTCCAGCCTGCAAGTGCACACTGCTGGCTCATGTCCAGCTTCTTGTCTACCAGGAGCCCCACGTCCTACTCCACAGGGCTGCTCTCAAGATCTTCCCCCAGTTTGTATGAATACCTGGGATTGCCCCAACCCTAGTGCAGCACCCGGCACTTGGCCTTATTAAACCTCATTAGGTTTTCATGGTCCCACTTCTCCAGCCTGTCCAGGTCCCTCATGGCTTCCCTTCCTTCCAATGTATCGACTGCACCACTCAGCTTGGTGACATCTGCAAACTTGCTGAGGGTACACTTGATGCCATCATCTGTGTCACTGATGAAAATGTTGAAGAGCACCGGTCCCAAGACCGACCCCTGGGGGACACTGCTTGTGACCGGCCTCCACCCTGAACCATTGATCACAACCCTTTGGCTGCGTCCAGCCAGCCAATTCCTAATCCATCAAACAGTCCATCCTTCAAATCCACACCTCTCCAATACAGAGAGAAGGATGTGGTGAGGGACCATCCCAAAGGCTTTGCAGAGGTCCAGGTAGATGACATCCAGGTAGATGTCATTGTAGGAAAAGTGCTCCAGCCTTCTGATCAACTTTGTGGCCCTCCTCTGGACCCTTTCCAACAGCTCCCTGTCTTTCTTGTACTGGGGACCTCAGACCAGAACACAGTACTCCAGATGGGGCCTCACGAGGGCAGAGCAGAGAGGGACAATCACCTCCCTGTCCCTGCTGGCCACCCCTCTTCTAATGGAACCTCCAGCTTCATTCCCCACACACACAGAACCACACATCCACAGAATCATTAAGGTCGGAGAAGACCACTAAGATCATCTAGTTCAATCATCTAATCCACATGATTATCTGTCAGGTGAGACATGGGACCCACGTGACTTAAGTCCCAAAAAGTTAGCTCCCACACTTGCTGAGCATCTTGAGCACTGTCCACCTTCTGTTAGCCATTTCTTATTGAATAAAGACCTATTCCTCTTGCAGTTTCTTCTTTCTAGTGTTACCATCCCCTCCCTCCCTCCCAGTAGCGTACCGTGTGCTGCTGACAGCAGTGTGGGACTAGATTTTGATAAGAATATTTGTGCTCAGGCATTATTTTGACAAGCTGCCAAAATTCTGCAGGCAACAAAAGCAACAAGAGAGAAAGAACTCTGTTTTCAATCTTTTGTAACTGAGCTAAAATAACACTATAGGATTTCAGGCAACAAAGAAAAAATACTTTTCTGGCTTTGTGGTTGTCTCTGCTGAATTCCAAAGACCTACAATAAATAACAGAGTTAATAGAACACTCTTCTAAAAAACAATGAAGTACATAAAGCTTTTATAATGAAAAGTGTGAGACAACCTAACCTGGAATAAAGGGACGTCAACTGCAGAATACTGGTATCCTTGAAAAATAATTAACAGTGTAGTTCATCAGACAGCAGCAGTAGCCAAAGGCCTGATAAATGTGTAAATCTCAAATTTACCTCAGTGAGATGATAATTCTGCATCTGTGCAGCGTTGACCTCATTTCTTCCTTTTCTGTCCCACACACTTCCTGGTCTAAGATCTATGTGCAATCAAAATAACGTTGCCTGAGGCTGCATCGCTCCTTTCATAGGTTCTTTTTTTCCAAGTATATAGAATGGAAACCAGAGGGATCCAGCGAGGAGCTGGAGAGAAGAGAGAGAACCTCTGAATCGGTAGCTACCAAAAGCACAGCCCCTGTTACAGAAAACCATCCCGATTTCAATCGTAACTACTGAACTACAAAGTAAACTGTACCAAGAAATCTTCACAGAGGTTTCTGTGGAAAACATCCTACAATTCAGCTTTAAACAGCCACAGAGGTAAAATGTCCCCAAACTGTGTAACTTGCAACACTGTTCTAGTACTCAAAATATTAAACTCAGTGAAAAAGCAGCCCTCCTTCTGCCACAGAATGACATCAAGAGTGTTTTGAAAGTCTAAAATATGAGCTACACAGGACTATGACTAAGTTTTTCAAAGCTGTGTGAATGATTTCGTTTTCACTGCTCTTGCCAAATCATCCTTTTAGCATTCATAAAACGTCCACTCAGAGGCATATTTCTTCAAAACATTAATTGTTTAAATGCATTCAACAGGTCTGATTTGGGTCTTAATTGTAGCAGATTAATTGCTCTGAAACATCAGTATGCCATTAGATTGCCCTAAAACATCCAATGCTGTACTGTTAACAACTCAACAAGGAATGTGCATCTGTCTTCTCTTTGAACCGGGACAAAATGCACATCCTAAGCCTAGAAAGTCCTGCTTGAAATTCAAGCACTTTTCCCCCAGTATCCGACCAGCTACAGGAATGAAATTGTTTTTCTAAGGACAGACAGAAGGCAGTCTCTGATACAGCTATGTCTTGGTCCACTAATGCCTTTGAAAACAGCAATCAAGCTCTTAGTTGTCACTAAAAAGCAACCTGGGATCTAACAGAAGGTGCACACGTGATGCATCTGGATGCAGATACAATGTGGAGATACAGCACTGCTATACAGCTGATCCCCTTTATGTGCTAACAAGGGCAAAATAGGGAACTAGGACATTCACTGTCTTCCTCATAAACCTGCCCCAGCACAGCTGAATGCTGTGCAAGAGTAAGCCACCTCCTGGCTTTCAAATCCAGAATGATTTAATCGTGGGAAAAGTGTGGGATCTTTCTTGTAACACACACAAGAAAAAAACTGCCTGCAGTTGAACTGTGCTTTCAGCACAGACTTGGTAAACACATGGAAGAGTACAGCTGGATCCTCTTCTGGACAGATGGAATGAACTCTATGAACAAGATGAAGTTGGAAAATGTTATTTCACCCTCTGTCATCACTTCATTAGGTTTCTCCCTATTGTTGGAGGCTAGAAGACTTTTCCCTCTAATGAGTTTCGTTTTGTGAGTCATTAGGCTGCTTCCTTCATAATTCGGAGTCCTATCTGCAATTATACTACAAGCTTGACTTTAGCAACACAGTAAAAACCTTCCATGAGCAAAGCATCTTTTCTAACACCTTTCTGTTACCCTTGTAGGCTTATGCATGTAGCAGACACCACTGGGGGATTCATCTCACCAGTTCCTTGCCCACCTGCACAGACAGTGGAGAAAAGGCTCTTTTTAGCAGTCAATGTACATTATCTTCAATTAGGCACACAAGCCAGACATCACACTACAGGTGTCTGCTTCTCTCCATTTTAAAGTGCAAAAGATGAATATTACCTCCCTAAAATATATTTTCCACTAGTGCAGGCTCCCTTTTAACCAAATTCCAGGTTAATTTTCTGCATGCAAAACACTACCTTAGGTGGGAAAAGAAAAAGAAATAAACCCACTTACGAACGCAAAAGCTAACTATAAATGCAATGTTTGAATCCCGAGTTTTGGTTACGGGCAAACTTAGGGCTTTACTTTGATCAAAGCAGATTAAAGTCAACCCTGACAGCGAAAACCCAAGCAGGTGCTTTGTTTTTACAGCATTCTGCCTGCATGCAAACTGCAAGAGGCTTGGCTGCATCACTGCAGAGACAAGAGACACTGAAAAAGGGGCTGAATACAAACCTAGGCTACACCTACTACCATCTACTATCATTTTTCATAATTATTTTTCATACTCCTGCGATTTTTGCATATGTACTTTAGTAAATCAATACAGCCATTTCTCCTTTGCTTCTAACTTTCCCAGCTGGTTTCTCCCTATGGACAAGAATAAGGAGCGTACTCCACAGTCTAAATAAGGAACAGCAGGCTCAAATCTCTTAATTTCTCACATTCTGCTTCTTTAATGAAGTGCCTTAAGATTGGGACTCAAGCTGCTGAAAGAGTACTCATATATATCTCAGCAGAAAGGTCTAAGCAGATGGCCAACAACAGCTATAAGTTGCTTTTTCTGTGCTTCAGTGCTTAAATCAATTAATTCTGAATTATATTTAAGGAAAAAAGCACTGTTAGCATTTATCTAGCATCTATAAAAGTGTCAACATTGATTAACTCTGAAGAGCTGGAAACCTCAGATTAACTTAGTCAACAGCAACAAAAACAGATCTATGATTTCACGGAATCACAGAATGGCCTGGGTTGAAAAGGACCACTATGATCATTGAGTTACAACTCCCCTTCTGTGTGCAGGGTCACCAACCACCAAACCAGGCTGCCCAGAGCCACATCCAGCCTGGCCTTGAATGCCTGCAGGGATGGGGCATCCACAGCCTCCTTGGGCAACCTGTTCCAGTGCGTCACCACCCTCTGGGTGAA
>PPHD01016687.1:0-15435 GCA_002909625.1 Bambusicola thoracicus
AAAATTTACACTCTAATCCATTAACAACAGTACAGATACAAAAAGTGTCTGTTGAGGAACTCTTCCTTTTAAAAAGTAAGCTTCCAGTACAAATAACTTAAGTAAGAGAAACACAGTTGGGAGAGAACAAAACTTCATACTGAGGATTTTATAGTTAGCTGATTTTCATATCATCCTTACATTCTAAAGAGTCACAAGTGCACAAAAGAAAGGGAGATATCTGACTCCACACTTGGAAGAAAAAAACATACATATTTATCCTTGAGCCTTCTATAGTACACACAACTGGATTCTTGTCATGCTTCCCTAACTCAAGGTGTTCAGATCCAGACTGCGTATAGAGGGTACACTCAAGAATGTGAAGATAAATCAAATGGAGATGTGAAATCAGTGGTGCAAGAGTTATAACAACCTCTGTTCCCAAAGCAAAAACACTCAAGGCTAAAAGATCTCCTACTTTGCATAGCACAGATCCTCACAGAATTTTTTCACCCAGCAATTTCCTCAGCCGGGAAAGCAATAGCAACAAAGAGGTTTGGGCTAACTCTTAAAACAGTGTTTTAACCCTGCTCAGAAAACATCTTTGTTTTCCTTTATATAAGCTATCGCTACAACTTTTAAAACTTATTTTTAATATGAATCAAGAATGTGCAGAAGGGAAATTAGTGTGGGATGACTACACCTAATGACAACCTCCCAGGTGAAAGGTCTCTAAAACACTTTGCTGAAAGAGATCTCTCTTGTAATTTACTAGGTCGATTATCACCAGCCCCAAGGGAGAATCACGTCTCCTAGGGGCAAGGAGCTGTAAAATTGCATTTCACAGGGGAGGTGGGGAGAAAAAAAAAAAAAAAAAAAAAGAACAAAAAACAAACAAACAAAAAAAACCCCACAACTGAACATCACAGTTATTCACCCTCAAACTATCCCAGCTATTTTTTTCTTGTTCGTTCCTTCAGAACCCACTATACTTGGGAGCCCTTAAGGACTCTTTAAAACCACCAACTACGCTTACAGAAAAAAAAATTCAACAGTTAATAGGTGCTTGGAAATCAAAGATATGGAAAAAAAAAACCAACAACAATAAAATGACTTTTAAAGTGCCAGCAAGGTTCTGCTTCACTAGCCTCTGTTCACCCCTCTTTTGTGAGGGAGGCAGCAGGACACCAAGATCCCTCCTTTAGTCAGATGCTGCAGCTTTGAGTGGCTGAGGCAACGGTAGGAGAACCAGGGTCCCCCATTACTATCTTCCAGTATTTCACAACAGAGAACACAGTCCTGCCCTCGTTAATGTCAAACACAAAGGGATGCCAGATGCTTCCCACCATATGAGTGAGGATTCTTGACTCTTAAAAGGAACGTCATGGGACTGTGGATGCCGTTCAAGCAATGAGAAGATATCTCTGACTCATAAAAGGGAAACAGCCAAGCTGAAGACACACTAAAAGCTTGCACTTACAGAAGGACAGAGAGCTTTTACAAGGAAAGGAATTCACCCAGCATAAACTCCTCTGGTTGTCTGACAGAGGGCAAAATGACGTGATAGAAGAAGCACGTTTCTCTAAATTATGGTAAATATTCCCTTGAGCTTCAGGCTCCACCAGTATCAGTGCCACCTAACAGGAGAAAGAAGCCAGACAACCGAAGTTTTACTTTCCATTACTAAGGCTGGCCAGCTGTAACAGAAAGCAGGGAAGGTAGCGATGGCGGCTTCCCTGGACTATAAGGGTTATTCCCAACACGTTGGGCTGAAAAAGACCAGAAGAAACACTTAACATTTCCTAGCCGGCGTTCTGCCACTCTTCAGTACTCCGAAAGCCTCACCGAGAGGAACGACGGGGATGGGTGCGGGTCGGTGCCGGCGAGAAACCTCCCGCCGGGCAGCGCAACAGCACCCCGCCCGTAGCAGCACTGCCAGACCCAGATCCAGACCCGCACCCGCCCCTCGCCGCCGGGCTCCGCGCTCCGGCACGGTGGGAGATGCCGTACCGGCGCGGAGTTAATCGTTAACTCGCAGCCCACTTCCTCGCAGTTCCTCTGGCGGACTTCCCAGCCCCAGCAGCTCGGCTGCGGCTCAGCCCCCGCACCGTACGCGACGGGCAGCTGAGCCCCTCCACCCCCCCAGCAGTCACCGTGGCCCGCGGACCGCCGTCGCCTTCCGCTCACCTTCCTGCCGGCGGGATCTCTCTCCCCTCCTCGTTGCAGTAGCGCGGGTGCCGCTGAGCGTCCGGCGGTGAGCTCAGTGAGTGCCGAGCAGTACCGCACCGTGCCCCGCACAGCTCCGCACGGAGCCCCCGCGGCGGCGGCCGCCGCGCTGCCAGCGCTGAGGCGTGAGGGCGGCCCCACGTGCGTCCGTTGCGCCAATCCGCTCCTCCCGCCCCCGCCGCCGTCCCGGGCCGCCCGCAAACCGGGCGCGGTGGCGGCCCCGGCCGGGCGCTGGTTTGGGAAGTAGGGGAAAGCGAAGCGCTGGGCCGGGAGTTTTGGATCGCTGGAGAGGAGGGAACAAAGCAACCCTGGGCAGTGAACGTCCCGAGGCGGCTTCAGGGCCTGATCCAGGGCTGAGGGAGTTGAAACAGACAGGGCTCTGGAGTGGAGAGCGTTTATAAAGCAGCCCTTCAGTTTGCCGAGAAGAACTGAAATGTGCTCGCGGCTTGTCAAAGAACAGCAGCCATGTAGGAGTGGCTCCAGCTTTTCTAAATGGCCCAAAGATAGAACAGCACTACAGCAGTGATGGGAACCTTCAGCCAGGAGAGCAAAAGCGGCTGCTGCATGTCGGGACTTCTTGAAAGCCACAACTATTGCGCTCTGCTAAGCATCTGACCTCAGCTAAATTGTAACAGCACCACACACAGAATGCAACTGGAAACAAACGTTGCCCCTGTACTCTGCTCCTGACTCGAGGAGTCCAGTCTCCATGTCTCACTTCTGGTCACTGTGGCCACACTTAACAACGTTGATTTCGGATGAAAACAAACACTCTGAACATAGTAAATATTTTTTGTACCATAGTTTGTGATGTTTACAACTTTGCATTGTTGTACGATTGTTAACAGGAACTGTAATCAGTTTCCGTTAGTTACTGACATTGCACTGTAGGTTGGTGGGTTGCTGTGTGTGCATTTTGTTCCCACCATTCTGTCTGCTAGTTACTGGTGTGATGTAGTGATAGTTGTTCCCAGTGGCCTCAGTTTCTCAGTCAATTACTGCCTATCATACTGCTGCTCCTGCAGGCTGCTCATGAAATGTGCTCTCAACTCCACCAAGTGACTCACCTTAATTCCAATGGATTTTTGCACAGCTGTCGTGGAAACAGGCTGATCAACTTTTGTTGCAAGCAACAGCCTCCCACAAATGCTTTAGTGCCTCCCATCCTACATGCAAAGGTTTTCAGCTTCCAGTGTCCTTCCCTTTTCCGTATCTTTTGAAGCTATTTCCCCAAAAGAACAGCTTCCTTTCTAGTGTGATCCTCTTTGCCCATTGAAGTTAAATATCTCCAGCTCCCTTGGACTTGTGCCCAGTTGCCCAGACACGAGAAGTAGGGAACACAGGCCACAACCCTGAGAGGCAATGACACAAATAATGTCAGGTGGTAGCAAGGACAGTCAGACTGTTGTAGTGTTAAGTCCTTCAAAGAGCCCATGACTGTTCTTTTTAGAAGGATAACTTGGGATTGGCCTGATGCATGTTTTTATCTACTATGTAAATATTGAGTCTTCTGAACTTTGTGATGTCTCCACAGCCACACAGATCAGTAACATAGAAGATGAGGAGGTCATTGAATTATTGTTTCCAGAAACCAAGAAGAAGAAAGATGAATGCACATTTGGGCACAACCAAAATGACACCTACCAGCCCTTAAATCTTTTCTTTAGATATTTATCCTTCTTGTACTTTCTTTACTGTTTTCTGCTGGTTATTCTCTTTTCCCTGTAGGTTCTGCACAGATAGTGTGTTTCAAAGTAGAAAGTTGAAGTCTAGATTTTTTAATTATTATTATTTTTTGCAGGTACTCCAGACTTTCAAATATGTCTCAGTTTTGCTACCATCATCTTTCAGTCTAATGGTATTTACTTTCAGTAAGTTAATTGCTGCTAGTAATGCTAAATTATGTTGATAGACTTCAGGTTATGTTTAAGCATTTACAGTAATACGTATTATTCTTCTAAAATGCCTTCTTAAATGTCCTTGGGCCTTGTTGGACTGAGTGTCATGCTTGTGCTCAGCCACTGTTCTCCTTCCACATGAGGATAAATGTATTAGTTAGATTAATGCAGCAAATCAGTTCAGCAGGCTTCAGCCTTCATGCCATACAGGTATAGGCAAGTAAGTACTTTTTCACACATAAGTATCATTAAACAACCCCAAAAAAGATCTCTCAATAACTATACAAAATTGCTTGAGTGCCTTAGGGTTCTGACAAGAGATATCTAGTAGATGTAAATTAATACTTTGAGAGCTTAATGCCCATAGCACTATGCCAGATTGTTTCAGAGAGCTTACTGTCTTCATGGCCGTGCCTTTGTGCCTCTCCTACACAAATCCTATACAAATTTGTGCCTTTCCTACACAAAGTATGTAACCTTGGTACAAATTAACCTCACTTCTGTCCTAAACTCCCCTTGCAGCAGTCTCTAGCCAGGAGACAGAGCTTAAAGCTGGCAAGTGATGCTGTCTTCAACCACTCTAAGTAATTCTACTAAAACACGTCTCTTCAGAGCCATGAGAACTTACAGACTTGAAATCTCAGACAGAAAAGCTGAGCTTTTCTGTACAGTCTGTGGTTCTGTTGTGCAGGGGTTAAAGACAGCAAGTATGACAGGGTGTGGAAGAAGACACTGATAACAAAGGCTGTCTCCAGGAGACAAGAGCAGAAGTCTAAGTGAGGAACATAATCTCTGTGTGATGAGGACCCTGACTGGAGAAGAAGCCAATGAATAGAAGCAACTTGTAGCTTTGATTGGATGACCACTTGTGTAGGCAGTTAGTGCCTAGACAAAAACGAGACTTGTTAAGTGTTATGTTAACATTTGATTGGGGGTGGGGGGAAGGGGTGCAGAGATATGGAAAGTTACAGGCGGCATCTTGGAGATGTATATAAGGCATGTTAGAACCTGCAATAAATGGTTTGGATCGTTCACATGTGAGTCCATTCCTCAGACACTGCACTGTGGGATCAGAAGGGAGGTCTAGACTCTGAAATTCCATGGAAATAGAAATATTACATCCTGGTGATTATCTGGTTCTCCAAGACTCATAAATCTCAGCCTTTGCTCCAGGAGCAAATGAGGCTGTTGAAACGGTTTGTGCCCAAGATAAGAAATATTCTTAAAATTAAATTTCAGATAATAAACTACTTCCCTGAAGTATTACCTCTAAATTTAGGATAATGAAATGTCATGCAGGCCTGGAAGCAGGAAATCTATTACAACTGTGCAACTGAGCCACTGGAATGCCTAAGACTGTCACTGATGAGTAGCTCGATGAAGGAGTCATGAGCAAGATGTCTGTAGTCCATCAGAGGTCTGAAAGAAGACTGTACAAGACACACTGTAGTACTACATGGGAAACTGAACAGGCTGGAAATACTCAATATTTATAGAAAGGTAACATAATCTGAATAAATAGTGCTGCAAACAAGTGATGGTGTTCAAGTGTACAGCTAAAGTCATTAGCCAATTAAAGTACTTGACAGATGCAAGATGGTGGTAAGACAGCGCATGATACAATGAACTGCTCAGGGACGCGAGCTTTGTCTTGGTATTTGTTTTTTTCAGGCTGCAGTGCTACATTTGCTAGTTGTCATGGCCCTCAGATTAGAGAACTCCACTCGACAAATCCAAGCCTGTGATTAGAAGTAATTGAGTGAGTCAAGTGATAAAGTGGGTGGCAGGGACAGGCCTTAGAGGCATTGCAGTCACCACGTGAGCAAGCAGACAGCCTGGAGCAGTTAGAAGTTAGGAGCTGGACAACAGAAGAGGGTGACCATGTGGAGTAGACAAAGACAGAACCCAGTCATCTTGTGATGAGCTGATACAGAACTACAGTATATCCCCAGTATGCTGTTTGAAGGACTGTAGCTCTGTTTTAACTTTTGCTTCAGAACAAAATAAGCAACATTGCTTTGTCTAACGACGAAAGAGTGAATGCATAAGTAAGAAAATATATTGACAGGATTCCACCTGTATTTCTTAAAATGTAGAAATAAGTTTCTAACATAAAACTATGCTTTTTGTCATCCTTGTTGAATGCTATTTCCGTCTGGAAGTACTCAGTATTAACAAGTGGTACTTAACAAAAACAAATTTGCTATAACGTGCTACACAGAATTAATAGATATCACTAATATTTGCAAGAAGAGAAGTTTATTCACTGTTATCTCCTGATGTTTATTCATTTTCTGTTTAGATTAAAAATAATATCCTTAGCTTGAAACTCAAGTCTTCCTTAATTCATCTCCAAATAAAATTACAGTGCTTAAGTAAGAATAAATAATGTGTGTTTAGCAGCATTAGGAGTTATAAAAGTTCTTGTTTAGTTCTTAGTGCTTGCTTGTAGGACTGGAAGGCCTTAGCATTTTATTAGGTCTGATTGGCTTAGCCACTAATTACAGACTTCTTTTGAGCAGCAGATAAGATCTACGTGTAATGGTTATGATTACTAGGGGAGTGCACAGCATATGGTCATGACGCCACATGCTGCCTGGCCTGACAACATGTATGACTTGACCACGGATATCCTGCTGTGATTTGTAATACAGTACGGGGAATGCAACATACAACTATCTATAATTTGCATGACATGCCTTTCTTCTTATCATCTCTAAGTAGTTAGTATCACTGCTATGTGGAGAACAGTGCTAAAGGTCACTGGGATGAATATGAGATATAAGGAGTTTAGAACATTAGAAATATTCTTTCCTAATATTTATTTTAAAATGCATACAGCTGTAGGTTTTTTATGGTAAAGTGGATTAATAAAAGACGGATAATTTACTGCAATAGTTGAACAAAGAACTTGGGGATTATTTTATTGGCTATGTACAAATACAATTACATTCCTTTCTTAGAAACAGCTTTCTTATTCAATTCAACTTCTTGCTCTGAATGAAATAAATTCCAATTGTTTTTGTAAATTTTTCTTCTCCCAGAAAGCCAAGTAATTTATTTTTCATCATTTCATTGATGGTAGGCCTTGATATTGTTTAAAGCAAAAACTGTTATGTTGTTTCATATTTAAAATATAAACTGCACATGAAACATTTTCTCCTAGTTAAAGATTATATTTGAAGCATCTTGATAATAATGATGAGGAGGATATGATATAAAAACAGTTTAGACAGAGAACTGAATATAAGCTACATGCTGGAGGAAGCACTGAAAATAAATTTTTGAAAACTGTATACTTTCCAGCTACATCATCTCTTTTTGACCCACATAGTCTGTCAGGAGAAACAGGGCTTGATCCTTAGTTAAGAGGAGAACCATGGAGTTCAGTCAGGCTCACGCACTGGAAATGTCTCAGACTCTTAAAGGTACCTGACTAGGTACAGAAAAGACAGTAGCAAGCTTAATAACTTCTTAAGTTGTACTTAATAACTTTAAAGTTTCATTTTTATTAAAAAAAAAATATCAAATTTCAGCCTGTACGTAGTGTAGCACACAGTCCCTTTAAGCATTTAAAAAGTAGCTAGATGAAATGTTTGTGTATTCTGATCATGAATAGAACAGATAATTTTGTACCCATTATTAGCTGATTGATGGCACCATTCCCTGAGGAAACTAGTTAAACGACCCTTGTCAAAATCAGCAGAATAGAAAAATACAAACAGAAAAATAAAGCACTGGGTGTCTAGTTTATTTCTTTCAAACCTGAAGTCTAATAGATCCTGTTATTTTAGACCTGAAATCACTTATCAAATAATACAATTGATAGAAACATAAGTTTTCTTTTAATGCTGAAAATGTGAACTCAGTAGCTCTAATATGCACTGGCATAAAAAATTTGAAGGTAAAAAAAAAAAGTGAATTATTTACAATACAGCACTTGACGATTTGAAGATTTGAACCTATGTATTGGAAAGTTGTTTTAAAAATTATTAGACTTGGGGCTTGCAAAAAGATCTTTTCCTTCAGATTAGTAATTGAGTTCTACTGCACTGCCTCCATAATATCCAGTGTTTGTAATTTCCTGAGAAGGCTTAGAAAATTTCAGGTACTTGAATATTGTTCCTCTGAATATTTGAAGATTAATTTGAAAGTGCAATTCATTCTGAGAAGTTTTCATTCTCTGAGTAATAACAACAGTCAAACTAACTTTCGTTCATAACATTATTAATGTTAATTATAGATATTTCCTGCAATGAATTAGGCATTCTACTTTCAATTCTTAAACTATTTTATAGAATAACTGAGAACCTGTGCAGAAAATGAGAGCACGCCAGAAGATATTGCTCATGCGATTCATTTCTATTCCATTTTTAGATGATTTCATTGTCCCCTGTCACATTGTCATAATGTGTTTTGTTTCACTACTTTGCTATTTACAACCTGCATATCTCTGGCAAAGAGTTAAGGTAAAATGTCACTTATATGTACTTCAGTGTTTAGATAAGCTGTGTAAAATCATCATTCATTGACACCATCTTGTCTTAGCAAAAAAAAAAAGTTTTAGATATTTGCTGTATTAGTTTTTGCACTTAAAGGCAGCCCCGCCATCCCACCTTAGTTAAAAGAAAACTGTCTCTGTTATGCAACTCTTGTCTATTAAAGTTTGGTTCCCACCAAGGGGGAGTAGAAGAAAGTAGTCAGGTAAAAAACTCCTAAACTAGAAAGAACAGTTAAGGAAGAGAAAGTCATAAAATAATATGCTCTTGCTAATATCCAAATTCTGATTTTAAAGGTTAGTATTAAGTGAGTAAGCATATCACTGCAGCTATATTCCATTTGTCTAGTTCATCATCAATGTCAGTGATAAATTTTCTGCAAGGTGTACTGGCCTTGCTCTGAATGGTGCACTTTGACTTCACTGGGTACTTGTAGCTAGCCAGTTACAGTGAGATTACTTATCTTTGAATCTAAGTCTTCCTCACTTAGGAATGCTTCAATTAATTTTCCTTTAATGGAGTAAATGTTTTCTTTGTGTAGCAGTTAAAAATATTTCTAAGATTTGAAAAATTATATTTTGTTGTTCAACCAAAACTTTTCATAAATACATAAGATTTCAAAAATATCATCCTTACAGTTTACAGCCAGTAGCCAAATCCAAAAGATATTTTTTCTTTTCAACTGGCGTCTTTTATCTGGACATCTTTAATGGTCTTCTCTGCAAAAGTACAGATGCAAGTGCTCATGATAGTAAAGATTTATCTCCAAAATAACGAAGAATACACTGCCAGAGTGCATAATATTACATTAAGACCGCTCAAAAAAAGTAAATTGAGAACTTTGTAGATTTCAGATTTTTTGTTATTTTTTTCAGAACACATTTGATTTTGAAATACTGAGTGAGTCTGCGTAGCACAGTGAAGACAGATTTCGTCAGCTGGCTCCTCATCCCTGCAGGAAAGCCCCCACATAAAGAGAATTTGCTTATTGTTATATGCTTTTCCAGACTTCCATGTTACCCAGTGTTCTTTTTGAATGTTAAATACCTCCCCATGTGTCAAGTTCCACTATGCCTGTAACTGAGCTATCTAGGTCAATCTAGATCAATCTATGCCAGTGACAGGGGAGCAGTAGGCCCGTGGGCCCCCTGGCTTCCAGAAATGGGAAGGGAAAAGGGAAAGGGGTAGGGGAACAGGAAAGGAAGGGAAAAAGAACGGAGCAGAAGCAACGATCTAAGGAGGAGAACTTATTTTAATAACTGTGATATCGGAATGCAAGATAACAAAATATAATACAATCTAATTGAAATTAAGGGTAATAAATCTAATAAAATAAGAGAGAGAAAGTTTCCAAAACTGGAAGGCCTACTTGAATTAAGGCACATGGCTTGGAAGCACAACCACCCCTCTGCCTGACTGCCAGAGAGAGCCAAAAGAGCCAGATCCCATGACATATCTTTCTTCTCTGATCATGAGGTCCCCTGGAATATGTAGTTCTTCTTCTCTTTTGGGAAGCAAATATCTGGAAGGTTGTCAATCCACAGAACTGGAGCATTAACCCTTTAATTACCTGTGCTGTACATGATGTTGTGATGTGGAATACCAATAGCAAAATTACAAAACCATGACAATGCCCAATGTCTTGGAGAACACATGAAGGATGCTACAGAAATAGAGCTCAATTTGTCCCAAACAAGTGCAACGTTTTGAGAAAAATGTAGGGGAATTTCTCCTTGCTGCCAAATTTGTAGACATGTCTTGGCCGTTCTGGAAGGGGGGAGCAGAGATGAGAGATTTGGAGAACAATATGAAATTGTATATTTTGTGTGGGATTGACAAGTTTCTAGATATCTGAAACATGGTTTGATTCAAAAAGGAGTGCATTGTTCTTCAGTCTCCTCCTATGTAGCTCTTTTGGTGAATACAAGGCTAGTTCAGAAGGAATTGGAAAGGGAGGGGAGGGCTTTGAGACACTGTGGTTAATTCTTCAGAAAACAGACACTGTTGTCAGATGAACTGTCTCAAGTTTCAAACACCACAGGAGACTGACGCAAGAGCTAGCCAGGAAGCAGTGGTGAAACAGGCTGATGTGGACGCCTGGGCTTTTGGCTCAGTAGTGTAAGACAATTATTGATTTGACTAAAACAAATTTCATCTTAGTGCTACCAAACAGCATAGCATCCTTATCAAGAAAATTAAAGCTTAAAAAAGTGAAGTAGGTTTAGGCCCAAGATACCTAATATATTAAAAAGGATTATAGTTAATATGCCATTGTAATATATAAGGAAATCAGAAGCAATTTTCTTACTCCGACAATCAAGGTGCAGCCTCTCAAAACACCTAACAAGCCATTGCCTTTACTTCAGCAGGGATAACCACTATTTCTCACACCAGTGTGCTATGGTGCTATAATTATCTCACAGTACTTGATGACTAACATAAAGCTAACTTTCTTCAGAGGCTGCCCAAGTAATATTTTAAGCATATTTTTAGAACGTATATATTTTTGTTAGAAACAGAACTAGTGTAATTCTGTCAGTTCTTACTACCTGTGTATAATATACACTCTGTGTCCAAATACAGTGTCTTTAGACTCCAGGTTTATGAAAGACATTTTACCGTGGCTACATAGGCTGCAATTTCTACAGTCAATAAAGATATTTTTCATTTCAATGGTGTATTAAAACTAAAAATTTAGAAGCATGCTGCTTATAAATTTCTGTGTAGGGACTCTGCAAGAATGAGTACTGTGTTCAGTTTTGGGCCCCTCACTACAAGAAAGATATCAGTGCCCTGGAGCATATCCAGAGAAAGGCAACAAAGATAGTGAAGGGTCTGGAGCATAAGTCTCATGAGGAGTGACTGAAGGAACTAGGACTTTTTTTTTTTTTGTCTGGAGATGAGGAGGCTCCGGGGAGATGTTATAGCTCTCTACAACTGCTTGAAAGGAGGTCGTAGTGAGCTGGAGGTTGGTCTCTTCTCCCAGGTATCTAGCCATAAAACAAGAGGTAATGGCCTTATGCTGTGCTAAGAGAGGTTCAGATTGATTATCAGGAAAAAATTCTTCACAGAAACAGTAGTGAGATATTGGAACAGCCTGTCAAGGGAAGCAGTGGAGTCACCATCCCTAGAAGTGTTGAAAAAATGTATAGATGTGGCACTGAGGGACATGGTTTGGCATTGTGGTGATGAGTTGGCAGTTGGACTAGATGTTCTTAGTGGTATTTTCCAACCTTAATGATTTTATGATTCTGTGATTCTGTACTTGCAGATTATTTGAGTGTTAAAACTATTTTTGAATGATTATATTCGCAAATGTTGCTGCATTCAGGAAAGCTATAATATACAGCTCTGCTTTTTCCAGTATTCATTCTTTCAAGTCTTTAGACAGATTTTTCTCTTTTTTTGAAAGTATGAAATTTTTTCTTTCCCACTCGTTTCTTTTCCACACTTGTCAGATTTACAAACTCCATCTGGGATCCGAAAAAAGCAAGCTGTACTTTCTCCCTGCTCCCCTTACTAATGAGGATTCTGCAGACAGAAGTAAGCTGACAATTTGGATGATGGAGGAAGAAAACTGCAGTTCAGCTCAGCTTCTGTGGAAAAAAAATGCAACTGGCATTAAATTAAGTGTATTTGACTTCGCAGTATTCAGGGTATAGATACAGAGTAATAGGATATCACTCTTTACAGTGTTATTTTTTCTGACTGTAACCTCTGCAGGGTGATAGTGGATCTCATTTTATCAGATTTTCAAACTGGCTTCATGCATTTCAGCAGCATCTAGTTCTTTATCTGGATCAAAGAGAAAATGTGTCTATATTTAACAGTGCAAGACTGTTTTGGGAAACTTGAATGTCTTTCTTCCACTAAAATCATATTGTTCTTCCTTTATCTATATAGCACTGCTGGAAAATTTATCTGACTATAGACCAATAGTGCAAGTAGAAATGCTGCATTCAGTATTTAACTATGGAAAGAAAAAAGATCTGATTAATGAAATCACTAAATAAATGGGAAAGAAAAGATATCTGTCATCCTAAATGACAAGCTCATAGCAGCTAGGCTCACTTGGGAAACTGCCAAACATCATTTACCTCCCACATATGTGACTGCAGTTCTAGCATTAAAACAGACGTCAAAATCATGTAAATATAACCAACTTTCTGAGATACAACAAGTATTAACAGTTTCACATTCATTCATTTAAAAGCATATTGGAAAAAATAAATTCAATCTGCACTGACATCTGTTATTTTACATCTTTTCAGTTATTGCATTACAGCTAGAAAGCGAATTACTTTCCTTTCTGAACACTACTGAAAACTGTAAATACTCTTTCAATTATTCGGCAAAGCAATAGCAAATTAGCTTACAGAGGTGAGATAAGGTGATATTAGGAGATATGTATCAAACTCATTAAAGAGGATATCTGTGGACAAAATGAACATAACACAACATCACGTATGCCTAACCAGAAAATATATATATATATATGTACACATTACACACACACACATTCATTCAAGTTGAAATTCTTCTGCCTGTATTTTTTTAATGTGAGTGGAGGTGATTGTATGTACTCTAAGCATAAAAGGAAAAGGCTTGAAAGATAATGAGTTATAGTAGTATAATACTTGACTCACATCAGTAGATAAGAAGCAGAACGTTGATACACAGTTTTGTTTTTCATTTCTTTGGTATATGCATTAGTGAAGAGGAAAGCAAACTTTGTTAGAAGCTGGTGTCCCTGTCCCAGCACACCACACCAACATTTAAAGACAGCAGGGGGTACAATGCCACTTTCTGAACCACTATGTTCAAAATTAATCTCAGTCATACCGGGTGTTTGAAAAAAATGGATATCTCACTCTTCTCCATGATCTGTTGTATCTGACTGGCAAGATTTTCCTAGATTTAGCTATAAAAAGTGAAGCTGTAAAAAGAGAAGTTCCTATAGATGGAAATTCCTATCAAAAAATTATAAAGGAGACAAGGTTTTCCAGAACTTGGAGATTTCTTTTTTACCTGTTTTTTTTCTTTTTCACTGTCTTCTGGGAAAATATGTTTCTCATTGTATGTGGGCAAGCTTGTATCCTACTTACATTATTTATTAAAAAAAAAAAATCACAATTGAAATGTAGACTGTTCACTTTCACATCTGATCCTCTTCTCTCAGTTTACTTACACAGAAGAGGAAAAGCCTAAAACAAATTTTGGAAGCTTTGATTACAGTACAAAACTGCTGCTTTGTACTGAAGTTTTGTCAAGCACATATAATATATGCATCACAAGCACGTTAACTAGCAAAACTTGAAGTAAATTACATTTTATCCTCTAGTGTCAAACCAGCTCCCTGTATTGGTGGATGTAAACTTTTTGGTTACACATACTTTACTTTAATGGTATTGTCCACGAACAAAGATTAATACATTATTAACTAATTTCTAACAATCATTATGTGGTAATCAACTAGTATTTTATCAGTTGTAAACTGATGATACTAGCTCTTAAGTCTCTGAGAATTTCTCTGCAAGAAGAAAAACAATTCAGAAAAAAGAAAAAAATAAGAAGTTATTTTGCTATTAACTTCAGTGTATTGTCCTTCTTACGCCCCATGACGATTAATATGTAGAAGGCAGCACATTAAGAAGCTAAGTCAGGTTTTGAAAATATCTCCTTTGATTTTATTGTGTATCTAAGAAGGCAGGCCCCTTGTGGGATGAAACTTTACTTGTTCAGGCAAAAAAATATGTATTTCCTATAATTTAAAGGCTCTGCTTATCACTTGAATAGCTTTATCCTACTACAAATTATCCTTCTTAGGGTACACAACTGAGATTATAGATTATAGTAACAAGAAAAAGGGCAGAGGAAGCAACTATTTGCAAACTATCATGTTAGATATTTATTATAAATGAGTACTACTTACTAAATCATTTATATTCTATTATCCAAGGAAATAGTCTTACTTCAGAAATATTTAAATAAAAATTTAATTTCCCCCAGAAATTAATAACATTAGCTCATAAATATTTATACTTTAATTCCAAGAGACATTATAAATTTAAATGTGATCTGTGCCATTTTAAAAATAGTTTTGTAACTAATTTTCCTTTCTTATACACATAGAATTATCTTCTTAACTTCAATAGGAAGTTCAAGTATCAAAAGACCATAGGCCTGATACTCTCTTTCCTGCGCATCCAACCACATTTTCAGCCGATCAGGTTTCATCAGGGACAGACACCCATGTCCAGGATTGACAGAAGCTGACAAGGTATTGCCATGCCATCTGTTGCCCTGGACTGGCTCTTGCAGGGTTGGTCAGGGAACAGGGAGAATAGAATGTACCTACTCAAAACAGGTTGGTTTTGGAGAAACTGAAAGAAATGCATTTGTTCAGCCGGTAGAAGAGAAAGCCTTTGGGGAGTCCTTACTGCTACCCACAACTCCCTGATGGGAGAAGGCAGAATATGTGATGTCTGACTCTAACAGCGGGGTGAGGCACAACAGGCAGACTGGAAAATGAAAAGTCCATTAGATATAAAGAAACTTTTTAAATATGAAGAACAGATCGTGGATCTTCAGCCTTCATGGACTTCAGGACTTGATTGGGTGTTATGGCTAAAGCAATGTTATGGCTAGAGCGAACAGTATTAGATCAAAACAATTGTGTTGTTACAAAGTAAGAGCAGAATAAAGATCTTACCAGTATCCTCGGCTCGTAGAAAAGTTCCCAAAGGGAGGATCTCCAGATAGAGATCCTTCCTCCTGGAGAGTCAGCCTTTAAATGGGGTCTAGGAGGGGTGGAG
Organism: Bambusicola thoracicus; assembly: GCA_002909625.1. NCBI lineage: Eukaryota > Metazoa > Chordata > Aves > Galliformes > Phasianidae > Bambusicola > Bambusicola thoracicus. Next base: position 15,418 of record PPHD01016687.1, read on the forward strand.
CCATGCTCCACCCCTTCC
>PPHD01016688.1:749-15435 GCA_002909625.1 Bambusicola thoracicus
TTTCCCTGCAGAGATCATGAGTAAAAGTAAATAGACCAAATAGCATTTGAAGTCTGCTGTTTTCTCACTTACAGGCTTATATATGTGTGTTAAATAAGAGCTAAGCAAATACAGATCTTTCCAGACCACCAGCAGTTATTAGATCTAAGCATATGAATATAAATCTAAAACTCTAATGGTTGCTTCTTGATGCATTTCTATTTACTCTCGTAAGAGCCCTTTTCACAACTCTCATTAAACTATGTACTACATTCAAATTAAATCCTAGGATAACTTTTGTCATTCCATTTCTCATCCATTTAAATGATTTATCTACAGTAGGCATTAATCCAAAGGATATGATCTACAGTGGTAAATTTCTGACAAAGCAGTAAATAGTCAGCGTGACCAAAGTACTAATCTTGAGCTAAGTGACATGGGTTGGGCTTCCCCCTTCACACAGTCAAAAATAGTTTGTTGCAATAGAATTGAAGAGACTTACAAGTGGAATTTCCTTTTCTATTTCCCAATTTCTTTACAAGAGAATTTATTCATTGTTTCTCAACTACATTCTACATTTCAGCATAACTTAATGCAGCGTGAGGACAGTAGACTTATTAGAAGTGATGTAAATGGTCCTATGAAGAAAGAGTTCAGCTGACAAGTAGTGTCTGGATGTGAATGAAGCTCTTCATTTTCTTAGTTGAAAGGAAAGGTTTCAATTGAAAATAACTAGAAAAATGTATACTGAGAGGATGAACAACCAGAAGACTCATAGCTGGGATAAATAACAAGACACAGGCAATAGTTGGCATATGCTACTATTTGGCTATATGTACTGATTACCGTTAACACAACATAGCCCCATTCTTCTTGTTCTTGCACACAGACACCTGCACATGCAGATATCTTAGACACACCTAGGCAGTAGCAGTACTGCATACGAGCAGGATTCTAATTAAAACATATGTACTTCGTGCTCTTGCATAAGAAAATGAATAGCTATTTCTGCTGAGCAATACCAGTGGAACAAAACAGTTTAAACTAAAGGCTTCTAATAAAGTTTTAGAAAAATTCTTGGAAAGATGAGGGATTACATTTTAGAAATTATACTTCAAGCAACAAATGAAGATACTACCAGTTACTGGGAGCTCTCACACTACTTAAAGCAAAATGCAGAGAAGCCATTCTCATTTAGGCTGACATACAACTTTATTTTGTGACTGAGCAATACCTCGTCTCTCTCTATGCATCCATCAGCCTAGTTGGAAAATGTAATAACAAGGTAAAAAAAAAATAAAAAAACAAAGCAAGAGACTGTTTTTCAGGGAGATCCAGATGCTCTAAATAAACCGCTCTTCTTCTTGATAAAGACCTTCCAAGCCTTAGCTAAATAAGAACTTAAACAGAAATATGAAGTTCTGTAGAATTTTATTTTGCAGCAATTAGAAGGCGCCATGTCTCCATGAAAACTGGAACAACATTAGGTTCTTCTATCCCTTATAAAGGTAATTACAACAGAACTGTACTGATGCAACCTCAAGATTAGAGGATCATGTATTTTATGATTCTGTTTATACAGTAAGATACTGTGTGGTTTACCTTGGCTAGGCAGAGTGCATACTGGACTGCTTCTTATTATATGAAATTCAATCTTTTCTACTGTTACCATGTCCTTTTCTGGCCTCTAACTCTGTCATTTTTGCGGGGTTTTTCATCTTTATCTGTTTCATCTTTATGACATCATTTTATTGATATGTATTTATTGTGTATGCATACAAAATAATTAAAGCTGAACGTGAGTGCACAAGAAGTTATACAAGTAAAACTGACCTTATTTCAAGGCAACTTCAGTGTGAGCTTTAGCTGAATATGCATTTAGCTGAACATACATTTGTTTCCTGCACAATTAGATAAGCTGAAAGCATGGGGTAAAACTATAGGACCGATCACACAGCAAATGACTGATACCATAATGGATATGCAGCTAAATCTGCGTAGAAATCTGCAGCCCTGCTGCACTGTAGTGTTCTACTTTGCAGCAGCAGCTTACTTTTTAATACAGGTTTTGTAACAAGCATGTGCAGTGCATACTGCCAATTATTCCACCTCAGCAGGAGGGCAGTACAACATTTGCCTTACTTTTTACTGACTGATCACCCCGTTAGGAAGTTACTGCAGCAGCTGACATCAGTGCAGCCACAAGAGCTGGAGCTGCAGACGTTGTTTCTGGTGTGTAAAGAAATGCTTGTGTACACTTGATTGCTGGGAAGGTACTATCCTACCACTTGATAAACAACTGACCAATCCTTCACTACAGGCAAATAAAGGTTCCCAGGCCACGCATAAATATTTCTTGCTGCCTGCCCTAGATTTGAGATTCAGAATACAAGAAAAAAGTCTCATACCTATTTGATTATTAAATAGAAACAAAAATAGCATACACTAAAAAAATAACCTGACTAGAAGCCTACTTGAAATGCAGACAATCTTCAAGAAGCACCTCACTAAAATTATAACATAGGGAGAAAATCTGGATCTTCCTATCTGCTTCTACAACCTTCTGCCATTCTGCTAACTCAGTCACATCTAACTTGCCACAGATACCTGATTCCTTTACCTCAGAGTTTGAATATAAAATACAGACTTTTGCAGTAGAATCACCTACACCAAATGACAGGCACCTGGGTGAAATATCATACAATGCTAAACTTTCAGGTTGGGCTTTATCCTCTGCTAACTGTCTCTAAGGGACTTCCAGAGCATCACACAGACATCTTGTACTTATAGTTCTTATTCCTTCAAGCTGCAGCTGGGGCCAGTTGCTGCTGAGTGCTGCTGGTGTGCTTGAGGGTTCTCTCATCACCTCAGCAGCAAATAAAATAAAAAATAAAAATCCAGTGGAACTTTATTTATAACACCTTTTCTTTGTAGAAATGAAAGCCATAGGGTAGATTGTAAGAATTAGTTCTGCTTGAAATACTTTCTCAAGTTACTGTCTGCTCTTTGCTATGTAGGCAGAGTACTCCGTGTGCTTTTGTTTCTATTGCTGGGAACCTGAGTATAGCCTATATGGACCTGAGCAGATTTCAAACTCAACAGCAAAAGATAAGAGGCGTTTTCTTTAAAAATAATCACTTAGGTATATTATCAGATTCACAGCTGAAATAACAGAACACCACTGCTTGCTTATGGGCATGGAGAATGTTTAACACATACTACAGATGGCATTGCTAAGTGGCAAGTGATAAAAGACCGAGGGAACCAAAAGCGATTCATACCGACAGAGTCTTGAATTAACACCGGTCCCACAAGCCCAGCGCGTGGCTTCTCACTGCCGGCACCGAGAATCCTACTTGTTCCCAGCTACAGTGCCACGTCACATTGCCACCTAGTGGGCACCGGTACTGATATTCTCAACCTTTGGTCATAGCGGCGTGAGCAGTTTTAGGGAGTTTTCTTTTTTATTAAACTCACTATTTCTATTCCAATCCCCAGCTACAGCACTGTGAGTGAATGCCATAAACACCCACACCAGCAGCTTTAGCTTTCACTGGATTGTGAACGTATCTGGAAATAACGATTTTTTCCTCACAAAATCAAAAAGCTGTAACACCAGAAAAGCCAGTAGCTAGATTTCTACTTATTAGAATTTTTTATTATTATTTATTTATTTTGACTGTACTGCATCACTAAAGCAATTCCTCCATTCTAAAGCAACATGAAGCCACTTGTAAATAAAACACATGAAAGGGCATTTCACCCGTCGGAAAACCCCTGAACGTTTTAGCACAGTACCTTGCAGCAGCCAAGCACGCTTCGTGAGGGAGATCTAAGGTTATCTAAGAAAAGAGATCCTAAGATCTAAGGAGATCTAAGGCCAAGATTAAAGTGTATGGAGATAAGCAGATACTGCCTGCACTGACACTAATTTTTGCCTTCAGCCAAGACACTTAGTCCTTCCCTTTTACTACAAGATGAGATATAATTAAGAACAGAAATACTGGAAGTTAAGAAACAGTGAATGTTAATTTGAGAAAAGCCACCCCTGGTGTGTATACAAGCTTCCAGCTTAAGAATGACATCTGGCCAAACATGACAACCTGAACTTGGATCTGTATCTCAGCAGAGATCTCGGCTGTTGCTTCTGTTTTTCTCATGAAGAAAAATCCTAGCGAAAATAAGTTCAGTCATTTACTTTGTGTCTTCCATTTCTGTTCTGCCCATGGCTCACTAACTTAAAATGAAAATACAGTAAGAATATTATTCATTAAGACTACAAATAAACATTTTATTTTTAAATAGCCAGAATCCAAAACAGCTCTTACAGCACCATAAGACTGTTTCACACCCCCTCACATTCTTACGTTCCAAACTTGCCTGCTCCCAGTCCATTGTAACCAGGTGGCTGGACAGACAATTGCCCGCTCAGATGCCAAGAAGTGGCACTTTAAGACAGAAAGCCAGCTGTGAGCACAGAGTTGCACGAGTGCTCGCTGGAAAGAATAAAATCATAGGCTGGAACCCTACTTCACCCATTCATTTTGAAAGGAAGTGGCCTAAAAGAATTGGTGGTTTTGACCTCAGCTTCACAAGCTAAAAGTTAGATCGTCTTGAACAGAGCCTTTGATGTCAGTAAAGTTATGCCTAATTTGCCCCATAATAACTGAAATTAGAGCTTAGCCCAAGGGTAAAAACAGATTACCCAGCCTAGTCCTCCACCATGCAGGTTTGTAGCTGCACCACAGTGACTTTTTTTTCCTTACATAACCTGCTCCTATGACTTGAAGCTCACCACTGATCCCTTCTAACCACAGCATAGACAAGATTCTCAGGGTCATAGTTAATCATGGGACTTTACTTTGTGAAGGGAACATTTCTCCCAACCTAGCCTTCTCATATGTTAGCATTTATCTATATTCTCTTCTAATTACAGACAACTACAGCTTGGCAAAATCAGAGAGACCCACTAGGCAGGATAACCTACAGTTTTGCCAAGTACAAGGAAAGTTAATTGGTTAATTCTGAAGCAACAAAAAAAAAAAAAAAAAAAAAAGAATTGAGAGAAGCAAACAGAAGTTGTATACATTTCACTGTTCTTAAAGATATATTTTTTCAGGTCAGGGGGCCTAATGTGAATCAAACTATTCAGAGAAGGAAAGACTGAGTGACAAAAAGGTGGAGAACAAAGCAGGAACAGAAGAAACTAGATCAAGTCAACAGAAAACAAGTTCACGAGTGGATTTGCCTGCCAAAATATCTTCCTGTATCTCCCTCTCATGACCTCTAGTAAATTATATCCCACGCTGTTCTTTCTCCCCACAGAGCCAGAATGAACATTTACTTTCCTTTGGCTCAAAGCATGATTTCAATGCAGGAAAGCCAAGCAAACTAAAAAAGATTTGCAAAAACAGACTGACAGATCCTGTCACCGATTACTGCAACAACATCTCTCAAAAGCATTCTCCAGGGCAGCTCAGGAGCTGAGGGGCTGCGCTGAATTGCACCATGCACTGGCTCCAACCAGGAGACACTGAGCAGGCTGTGAGACCTCCAGTGTCCAGCATGAGGACGTGACTGACTGCAAGAGGACATAAGCATCCTGCTGTAATGCTGACAACAGCCTGTCTTGGACTCTGCAACTTCCTGAAATCCCTTCCAACATAAATATTCAAAGATTTTACTGACATCTTTAAGATTTCACTTTTTTTTTTTTTTTTAAATAAACCTGAGTTGAACGAGGATAGAGGAACAAAACCTCTCTAGAAATACACAGAGCATGATTAAGAAGTATGCCGTAATAAAACCTTTAAGTGAGCTGTAAGTGACCGTTAAACAAGTAATAACACACCTTACTACAGCCAGCAATGAAACTGAGTACTGAACCCTACAGTCAGAATGAATTAACTTTGCATAGATGTCTTGAAAATCAGTTATTCAAATATAAAAAAATAAAGGACTGTTGTCTACAGTGCTAGACATGCCCTGCCGTGTGAAAAACTCACAGCTTTCTTCTGTAGATTGCTTTAATTTAATCTGATAGGAACTTTTGATTTTGGAAAGCAAGACTAGACTTGTTTCTTGAATGTTGTTAGAGAGAAGGAAATCTACCTCAGCTTTTGTATTTATTACCAGTGGTTCCTAGACCAGGCCTAACTTCTTACCTAAGATTGCATCTTTCCACAATGCTTACTGCTTTCACAGACCAGATGTAAAGGACTGGTTACAGCAGCTCAGGGGCAAAGCCACCGGCATACCCTACACAGGTATAGGGAGTTAGAGATTATAAATTATGCACCACACCCTAGGAGCTACACAGGTAACCTAATTGATTCATCACAGGCTTGCTAATTCTAACCGTAGAGAGAAATCAGCTATATATTAATATAAATTACATACACCTGGAAGACATCTTCACAGCCAGTACTAATCCATCTGTTAGCTCTCTGCCTAGAGCTGTGTTGTGGGTCTTTAAGCTAGGGTTCCAGACTGGTTTGTACAGAACTGCCCATCTTGGTCTGCAATCTTCCTCTTCGGAGAATTTGAAAATAGCCCTTTAAACCAGAAGGTGTTTGCTGTGTATGAAGCAAAGCAGCGTTAATTCAGGAAATTAATGATAGTCTTGCTCACTTTCTATCCCAGACTTTATATTTTATCTTTTAACTTTATCTGTTAATCTATATGTGTAGTAGAAACTCGCTAAATCATATTGGTGAATGAAATAGCCATGGTAAAGTCCTGATAACAGATAGTTAGAAAACAATGAGAAATAATAATAATAATAATTTAAAAAACCCACAGTGTTACTGTATTACTAAAGGAACTTTTGTCTGCTTTGCCAGAAAACAGATTTTCTTAACAATGTTACTTCCTCATTGTTCAGCAAGTGTTTTGTACTGCTAACTGTAAAGTTACAAACAAATACAATGTGAGCATATCGCAGCATTCTCCATCAAGCAGAGGATTACCACATCACACATGCAATTCAAATAGTGAGTCCAAAATGCCTTCTCTGCACTTACTATACAGCACTAGAGAACCCACAGGGAAGTGGAGACGCTACAACACCATCAGGAAGGCAAAACCATTATAATATGCGTGCAACATTTGGGATCAAAGTTTATGATAAGTCATAAAATTAATTATACTTTTCAGTGCAATGCTAAAAATCAATCTCCTCAAATCCAAAGCCACTACACTGCCTTCTGGAGAACTTTAAGTTCTCTGCTTTAATTTTTTTCTGCCTTGATGCCAACAGATACACTGGGCTGAAGAAAGCAGTTGCTACATGCTCCTGGCTAGTTGGACAATTTGGTTTGCTGCCCCAGCATCTTTACTTCTGCTTTCTCCTCACTTCCTACTCCCCTGTACTGGCCAGACATTTTTCTCCTTAGTGCCAATCACAACAGTCTGTTGGACATTTGGACTTCCACAATAAACTGTAATAATAATCCAGGGTCACATGTTTGAATCCACATCTGCTATCCCTGTTTCTAAAAGCTGTGATGGATACACTGATAGATTTAGCCATCATGTGTCAAGGCTTTTCTACTCTCAGCCACGAACTCAACTCTTTGCCAGAGGTGATAACCCACAAACACATGTCAAACCTGAAGCTTCTGTAGTTTTCAGCTTGGAAAATTTAACTGCAATTATTTACTTCTGTAACTCTTGTAATGTGACTTCTGCAGGAAGGTCAGGTAGGCACCTGAGAGCAGGAACATAACAGACCATATGCCTTAATGTGACAGAGTTCAACTGTCACAGCCAAAAAGGCCAATATTTCAATGACAGATTTCTGATATGGATCCAAACCAAACAAAAAAGTCCTTTCTGACATGCTGCTACGTGCAATCTAAGAACAGATTCTTCTTATTTTCTGTTAGATCGCTATGTTTACTGAACTTCATTTTTGTCCATGCAGTTATTTCCCTCTGCAGGTCTAAGGCAAAAAACGAGCTCATACAGACTTCCATTTCAAGCACCCTGATATCCTTCCTATAATACAAGTCAAACTGACCCTATCCCGGTCAATAAATATTTCCAGTGTTGCTGCTCTCTCTGTATACTGCTTAAATGTAATGACACCACAGCAACGGTTCCCAGCACTCTGGAGATGATGGGAAAGTATAAACAGCGCTCCATCTGCAGTTCATTTGCTATCGCTATAAAAAATAGCAAAACAAGCCTTTGACTGATGGTTGGTTTCCACAGTCCAGTGGCAAAAGCTTTGCAAATGAACTATTTCAGGCAAGAGCTGGTGGCAGTTATTTGATAAAATGCAGCAGTTCTGATAATATGTGGAAGTTTTTAAACTAGGACTTTGGAAATGATTGTATTCAAGAAAAACTTGCCAGGTCAAATTTGACTCAGCTGCTGAGTTTATAAAAGCTGAGAGGTAGAGATCACTGTGAGAAAGATTGATGGCATGACTATCATGAATTTGTGCAGCTACATGGCATGCACAGAGCTGAAGTTTTGTTTGGAGGCTTAGTAAATGAAGCCTTGATATGCACTAGGGATACTTCGATTCCTTCTTCTGCATGGAGATATTTTATCTCAGTTACTCAAATACACTTCAGTTACTATATGCAGGCTTTAAAAATTAGTATTTTCTTTACCTTTACCTGATGAGTTACGAGATGCGCTTTATTTAACATTACTCACCTACCCTGCAGTGAAAGATTCTCATTATATGCCTCATGAGCCTTTTTTCTATTCAGAGGAAGCTACACTCTTCAGTAACTCTTGATCTACTCAGATTTCTCATCTGCAAAATAACCCAAATACTTCTCTGGTACTCAGGTATATAAAAAAAAGGGGGTTAGTAGCAGCTGCCTGCACAGATTCACCAGGTGTGTTCAGGGTTTATTGCTCCTTTTAGCCCCACTGAAAGTCCCTGTAGTATAATGTGGCTGTAATTGAAAGGCATTTAAGTTCTGATTGGAGCTACCTCTATCCAGAATATTACAGGAAAGTAAATAGTCTGTTCATGTGTAAAATTCAGTGCTGCTTGGACTTTTATCTCGCAGGCACCTTTCAGAGCTCCTAATTGAAAGCTTGACATTCTCTGCTAATTCATTAAGAAAAATATTTGCTTTTTCAGCTATGAACTGCAGTATGATTTTGCCTTTCACACCTTTCCACAGTGACCAACTGAAATTGCATCTTCTTTCTAAACCTTTCTAAACCTCTTTCATTCATTTGGGCAAAAGGATATAATCTCCCATTTCCAGACGATTGCTGTTTGGAGAAATCCCCTATTACACACACTAGAAGTTTAGCAGTATGAATTAAAGCAGTGACACACATTAAGCAGTATGCCATGCTTTTTCTGGGTATGAAATTTCAGAATATCTGCTCAAGTACAAAGTCAGTTTATAACTTCACCTGCCTCTCATTTCCTCATTATTATTTAGATGGAACAGTTGGGATACAGCATGCCATACTATTCATCATACTTGTTAACCACAAACGAGGAGAAAGCTAAGCCAAGACCAATATAAACAGACAGAAACAGATTAATACATTTTTCTATGAATAAACAACAAGTTTTTTGCTTCCTCTCCTGGAAACTTCTTGGATCATGTTCCACCTCAGTTTATTCTTCTAGAGATGAAACGAACCTGCTTCAGTAGTCGCATAATATTTTAAAGCATTATCAGATTCAGACATCATAAATGTTTGAAGTGTCTAAGAGCAAAAATAGATCTAATTTTTAGAGCCAACAATCCATCGCTTGTATAGATTAGTAATAGATTAGTATTTGCTAAAGAACAAAGTAGACGTAATTAGCTCTACATATACAAAAACAATACTAATGAAGGTGAGAAGTTGGAAGTGAGATGAGTTAAATCTCAATGGCCAGCTTGTTCCTACATAAAAGTTACTTTGCACACCTGAAGCACTGCCCATATTTTGGAAGGGACCAAGGGACAGAATTGTGCTTTCCCATCCAGAATAGGAACAACATCAGAAAAAAATGCAGAGAGCCTGTCTCTCAAGGAAAATCAGCATTATGCACCTCCCAAGTGAAAGGACTCTAACCAACTTCATGATAGGAACTGTGCCAAAAATCACAAGTTCGTAGGGTGCTTTCACTGCCTTTGGTGGACCTTGGATCAAGTTCACAGATTACAATAGACTAACTCTAGTTACAAACTCTAAGATTTATTCAGTCTCTGTGTTACAAATGTATAGATTTGCTTTCACTAGGAAAGGATGGAATGCCTCACGCTTTTTAACGTAATGCATTCAGGGAAACATCCATACCAAATCAAATCACACTGGAAATGCTCTTTGCCCATTGAACAGAATGAGTAAACTAATACTAGAAAGCTCCACTTTAATTTTTCCTGTCTCCCTTCCATGGCAACTTATCTATTTATTTTTAGGTGCGGCAAAAAGTTTAGTTTGCTGTCTTCGGGAGCTATTCCAAATGTAGTCATCTCTTCTTTAAAAAAAAAAAAAGATACAGGAGAACATCACAAAAATATTCACTGTTGAGTCTGAGATGGTAAACAGAAATAGATTTCAGATTTAATATTTGTCATAGATAAGTAGATATTTTCAGTTATTTCTACTGACTCCTCTGATCCTAAATCTATGTTCTAATCTAAGTTCTCAAAGGGATTTATTCCAAATTTTCTCTAAATTCAGTCTATTCTGTTCAAGTTTGTAGGAAAAAAATGTTACAGAAAGCTAAAACAAAACCAAATGTTTTCTATCTCCTGTAAGAAAAAATTCTTTGTTCGGTGTTGCAATTTTTTAAGCTAAAATTAAATCCTATCTTGAAGAAACACAAGGGCTATTTACTGGCTTAATGCTACCAGAAAGATAAGATCTATTTATCACTTAATGGTTTTCAGTAGTTGACTTTATTTATTGATTGTTGATATTTACAATAATTCAACAGTTACTCTTAATTTTGTAATTTTCTCCATTACATTTCTCAGTTATACATCTTATTTCTTCTGTAACTGAAAGGACTGAGCATTCCTACAGAAAGGATTTTCATAGTTTATTCACAGACCTTTCAGCAGCAGATCTAAGTCTGTTGCATTCATCTGTTGTGTAAATAAAACAGTGTTTCCACCAAAAGATGAAAGTATTGCTTTTGCAGATAACCTCCCTGTGTATCTACTCAAACTAGAATCAGGAGTTCTTTCTCTTTCAGTTCACAAACTTGCAAATAACCATCCTGTTATTCAAAAATTCATAAACAAGAGTGCTGTTCTACAACCGAGCCTGCCTCTGTGCATGGTCTCTCAGACACAGGCAACTTCCCCAGATTTGAAAAAGCTCCATATAAGTTTAGGAGTCTCATCAGGTGGCTTTATGAACGTACTGGGCTTACCCGTAGGAAGGAAGGAAGCAAAGGCAGAACTTAACCACATTTGGAGTTTTTAGATTTGTTTTGTATGAAAACTTATCTTTCAGCTACACTTATCCACCTTCATGAGATCATCACAAATCTGTGTCTTACCATAGGAGTAAATCAGAGAATACTTATACCCAGAGCTTTGAATACTTAATACCTAGCAATATCAGACAAGACCATAGAAGACAAAAAAGGAGAGAGCAGTTCTTAGTTATCTTCCATGTGTGTGTCTCCCTGCCCTGGAAAGTTTTACAACTATTGCTTATTATTATAAGCTATTAGGTTTCAGACCCCATGGTGAAATCAGGGGTTTGAAATTTGGTCTGAAGAAGTTTGCTAAATCTGGTACTTAAGTTTTAATGGGTCAAAAGTAATGAAAGAAAGATAGGTACAGAATATTCTAAATAAATGTCGTATGTCTGGAGAAAGAAGAAGGGGAGAGATGAAAGACAACGAAAGACCATGACAAAGAGTCCCATTGCAGACCAGCATAAATATAGTGAAGTTCTGTTAAGAATTCTTCTTTCAAAACTGTGGAATTTTATTTGTGTTGAAAATATTTTGAAAAGATACTTCACAGGAATTTGTAATAATGAAGGAAAATACATTTCCCTGTTTACACTCTCATTGAGGTTTTAATCCCTTAAAGTAAATTCCTTAAAGTAAATTCAATCCAATGAGTTATTTTTCTAAAGAAATTTATTCCATTAAAGCAGAAAGAGATAAATGCCCCAGGAAAGCATTTAGCACAGGTATTCAAGCTCTGTCACTGGAAAGGATACACAGCAAGCTAAACATCTCAAATGTTATTTTCTTCGCAATATTTTCATTTAGTGGTCTTGAGTGAACTTAAGAAAATTGAGGTGTGTGCATACATGCATCCTTCTGTTTATGGAGGGTGTAATAACTCTGGAAAATCTGACATATTATGACAGAAAATAAATACAAAACTGAATAAACAGATTTGATTGTAATTGATACTTTCTTGTATCCATGTAGTGCTGATCTCAGTAAAGACAACATTTAACAAAGCTGAGTATGAAGTACAAAACAAGGATCTAATTCCACTTTAATGTGTATTATATAAACCCGGGATATGAGTATTTTATTGCTAATCTGGGAATAAAAAGATCAAGATCTAGCCCCCATGTAATGATTAAAATATAAGTGTTTGGTTCAGTTTTCTACAGATCAAATAATAGTCACAAAGTTTAGCATATTATTTTTAAATGCTTTTAATTGAACTCAGAACAAGTTGTAGCTAAAGGTCACGATTTTAGCATAGAGATGTAGCTCTGAGGAAAACTGTTTTTCTGTTGCTAAGAGAACCTTTAATTTGTGATGGCAGCAGTCACATGCAGAAAAACAAGAAAGGAAGCATAAGCAGATACTGTTTAATGAGAAGCATGAAAAGATTAAATCAAAGCTTGGAAAATCATTATGCATAAAAAAAAAGGAAGAGAAAACATTTTCTAAAGTATTTTGAAACAGTCATATAATATTTACATATTAAAATTATAATTATTTCAGAGAATAAGTTTAGATCAGAACTTCTGCTAGAGATTGCTTACAAAAAGGTTAAAATAGAACTCTGAAAGGACCTCAGAAGTCTCATGCTGCATATGTGAAATCACTGGAAGAGGGTGAACTATAGACTTTCCATACCATTTTCTTTAAAATATAGAGACCGGTTAAACTTTGCACTGCAGAATCTGTCATAAAACACATCTCAACTAATGTGATAAACTTATGTGTACAGCTGAGCCATATTTTACAGTAATCTCCACTAGCAGGGTGCAATGAAAATCCTTCTGAACTAAATCCTAAACAAAACTTCTTCTGTTTGCTGTGGATTGAAATCACTGCTCCCGAAAGTCCCTAAAAGCTATAGAGTCAAGGTCACAGTCAGGATCTACCCATTTATATCCACTAAGCAGATCCTATGGTGCAACAAAATAAGGACAAGAAGGTATTAAAGAGCGTCTGAAAAAGGGCTATGAAGATGGGGAAGGGTCTAGAAAACAAGATTTATGAAGAGTGGCTGATGTCTCTTGGTTTGTTCAGCCCAGACAAGAGAATGAAACTGAGGGGGGCCCTCATGGCAGCCTACAGCTCCTCACAAGGGGAAACACAGAATAGCCTGGGTTGAAAAGGACCTCAAAAAAAAAAAAAAAGTTGGGAAGGTCACCAACCACTAGACCAAGCTGCCCAGAGCCACATCCAGCCTTGCCTTGAATGCTTCCAGGGATGGGGCATCTACAACCTCTCTGGGCATCCTGTTCCAGTGCTTCACCACCCTGAGTGGAAAAACTCCCACCTAATATCTAACCTAAACCTCCCATCTTAGTTTAAAGCCATTCTGCCTTGTCCAATCACTATCAACCCACATAAACAGTCATTCTTCCTCCTGTTTATATGCTGCCTTCAAATACTGGAAAGGCCACAACAAGGTCTCCCCAAAGCCTTCTCCAAGCTAAACAAGCCCAGTTCCTTCAACCTTTCTTCATAAGAAGTTACCTCCTCTGGATCCATTGCAAGAGCCCTGTGACTTTTTTTTGTTGAGTGCCCCAAGTCTGGACACAGTACTCCAGATGGAGTCAGGTCATCCATTTCTCCCTTTCTTAAAAAGGGGACTAATGTTTCCCTTTTTCCAGTCACCAGAGATTTCACTCAACAGCCATGATTTTTCAGGTATGATGGACAGCAGCTCAGCAACCACATCAACTATCTCTCTCAAAACCCTGAGATACATATCATCTAGCTCCACAGACTTAGATACATTCAGTATATACTCAGGAAGAAGAGGGACAGCACTGATCTCTGCTCTCTGGTGACAGTGATAGGACCTGAGGGAGCAGCACGTGGAGCTGTGTAAGGAGAGGGTTAGGTTGGGTGTTAGGAAAAGATTCTTCACCAGAGGACAGTCGGGCACTGGAAGAGGCTGACCAGAGCAGCAGTCACAGCCCCAGCCTGCCAGAATTCAAGAAGCATTTGGACAACACTCTCAGACATAGCATTTGAATTTAGGATAGTCTTGTGTGGAGCCAGGTGTTGGACTTGTGGGACCATTCCAATTCAAGATATCCTGTAATCCTGTGAAAACTGATCAATAGAAATCAATATCAAGTAAAGAAGTTTTTGTTCAGTTTGAGTAGAACTGTGTAAATAGTTGAACTGCTGGCCAACTGATCACACTTAGAGGCACATAGTGTGAATGAAGTATTAAGCAAATATGGTTTAATTTGATCTCAAGCATAGTTTTTAATTCACAATTTCACTTTTTAAAATTTTGGAAAAAAAACCTGAGTAATCTATTAAGGAAATCTG
>PPHD01016689.1:0-15434 GCA_002909625.1 Bambusicola thoracicus
CTACCATACTTGCACCTCAGTGATTTGATATTAATAGCAACGATTAAGCAGTTTCAGCTCATCAGAGAAGAGATATTAATCATCATCAGACCCAATGAGAAGTTTAATTTTCTGGTTCTCTTTTTTCACTAAGCTCTGGCGGCTGTCACTCGCACCAATGTCTGCGGGACGTTTAATAATCTTCTGAAGATGCATTTCAGTGGTTTCTCTCCTTTTATTTCCTCTGTCAATCTCAGTGAGTTTCATCATTGCAGGCTTTAATTGAAGACCACTGTCAGGAGATGGAAAGGAAATTCTTTCTTGAACAAAGCTGGTTCAAGAACTCATGGCTTTTATTGTATTCAGGAGGCAGATGAATTAAATGCACATGTTGAAAAATAAGGAAATTGTTGTTTTGCTGCGTAAATCACTACTTCTTCCCTTATAAAATGCTGTTTTCCCTCTGTCCTTAGCTCCTGCTTTTCCACTTTTTGTCATTTTGCCTGGGAAGTATTGTTAGATTTGTGGTGCAGTAAGGATGTTCAAAATGGTGGAAAGGTGGAAAGAAAGAATCCACTTAAAAATAACTTTGTAACTTACACCAGGACTGATAAGTGTCATTGGCAGGATAGCATTATCACAGCGTTAAGACGTCTTTCTTCCAGCTCAACTGAAACAGCTTCCAAAATGACATGTGTACCAATGAAAGCAGTTATGTGGGATATTATGCTAGTTGATATAGAAGTAGCTGTTTAAAATGGCATGTCATCTTAGAATGGTTAAAGTTTACCTTATAGAGAAGCCCTAAAACTAGCAAAATAGTTTTCTGAAATGATGCTCCTACTGTCTGTTGCCTGCTAGCTACAATAAAATACCAAAGTCCTGCCATAGGTGCTAATTTGCATCTCCTACCTATTTGGAGGGTTGTTTTTTTTTTTGTTTTTTGTTTTTTTTTACCAGCTTCTAAGTAGAAGCTCTCCATTGGGAGCAGCACATTATGGTTTTGTAAGTCAGAGAAGAACAGATTGGACTAAGACAAGTCAATACAGGGATCTCAACAGCAAAATGATTAGTTGTCTGTGTGTGCCAGATAGACCTTGTTTCCTAGATCATGGATTCGTTGGTTGAACAATGGCGTAGCTGGTTAATTTATACAGCCTATGATGTGAAAGCACTTAAGTAAAATTTTAAGCAGCTTGGAGTTGAATGCTGCTATGCTTGTGTTACCAGGTTTTTGAGTCAGTTTTTCTGTTGCTTAAAAAACAGGCCCCTTCACATTTTTCAGGATCATATAATGATAGAATATCCCAAGTTGGAAGGGGTCTGTAAGTGTCATTGAGTCCAACTCCTTGCTCCACGCAGGACCACCCGAAGTTCATACCATATGAGAGGCTCAGGTTGGGTACCCAAAACTTTTACCCCAGATCTGTTATTAATTCTGGGTATCTGTGCAGAAAAAAAAGAGAGATCCTTAGTCTGACACTTTGCTGTCCTGGGGGCATTGATTTATTTCATCTTGCTAGAAGATTCTTGTATCACAGCGGATTCTTGTGTCCAAAATGGCCACTGTCTGCACTGGGTAACTGCTGTAGGCCTGTAAGTTTTCTAGTTGCAGAAGCTACCTGAGCTTTATCAAATGGCCTTTTACAAAGAAGAACTTTGTTGCCATCAATAGCTACTTTTCTACCTTGGGGACTGAAAACACAGTAGGCCTGTATATCAAATCAAAAAGACATAAGTTTAGAAAAAAATTGCTATTGCTGCATTTACTGCCGGTGAAGAGAGAGCAGAACCTCCCCCCACAACGCATCTACAATAATTAATAATGTTTTTCTCTTGATTGACATAATAGCTTATTTTGCAGATTCACTCAAGAGAGCCAGATATAGAATAATATTGTCAACCTGAGGCAAAGCATAATGGTATTTTAAAGCATACTGGACTGCAGTCCCTGAACGTGAAATCTGGTATACAGTGGAGGACAGAACGTACCTTTACCTTTATTTTTATAAGAGTAGGATACTGCTTTTGAAAAGAAACAGTTTTGCTTAGGGGCAGACAGGGAGTGGAAAAGCTCCTACTGGTGGAAAGCTTACCTGTGGCAATGACAGGCTGACAGAACTGAGTCTTCAGTCAGTGAGAAAGAGGAGGAATCACTAAAAGAAGAGGCAAAGTTTAGGACCTGTGTTTTTAGTGAGTCTCCCAAGAGAGGTGTTCTAATTGTGTGGTGAAAGCTGAGGAATTAAGGCTTTAGGTAAGGATATAGGAGGTAATGAATAGGAGGAAGGAAAACACTCCACTCAGGAGTTGCTGTTACTTGTCATAAACAATTCCTTTGTAGGGATCTGAAGAAAATGCTAGGAACTGGAATTTTTGAAGTAAGCCAGGCAGTAGCTTGTAATCAGGAGAGTGGCCAACTTTTTGCAAGGGCAGGTAGTGATGGGACAGGGGGAAATGGTTTTAAACTAAAAGAGGGGAAATTTATGTTAGATGTCAGGGGGAAATTTTTCACTTAGTGGTGAAGCACTGGCACAGGCTTCATCCCAGCCCCAGAGAGGTTGTGGGTGCCCCAACCTTGGAGATGTTCAAGGCTAGGTTGGATAGGGCCCTGGGAAGCCTGATCTAGTGATTAGCAGCACTGTCCATGGCAGGGGGCTTGGAACTAGATGATCTTTAAGGTCCCTTCCAACCTAAGCCATTCTGTGATTCTATTATTGATTCTATGAATATGGAAGATCCATCTACTCAGTCCTTTCAAGAGGTAATACAACTCTGAAAAGTATATATGGAAGAAAAAGAGGAAAGTGAGCTGCAAGTAAGGCATTTTTAGTGGTGACGGATGGTGCAAAGATTATTTAAGGCCAGTTTAAGTCTTTCTAGACTTCCTAGCAGCTCTTTTTATAACCAACTACCCAGTAAGATAACCAGAGGTTCTGTGCTGAAAAATAATTTGAAAAGACTGGAACTTGTTAAGGAAGTTGTATTCTTCTTCTGTACTTTAATCAAGCATTCCAGTATATTGTAAAATAATCAATAAATAGAACACTGAAGTTTTGAGTAACTTTTCTCCATACATATATGGAGAAAACATTAATGATACGTTAAATAAGAGTGGTCCTGTGTGGAGGCAGTAGTTGGACTTGATGATCCTTATGAGTCCCTTCCAGCTCAGGATATTCTGTGATTCTGTCTTACACTTCTAGATGCTGATACTGGAGAAAAGGAAGACAAATTAGAGATGAACTGAAAGAGTCAGTTTTGTCATTATTTCAAGATGGCTGGTTGAACATGAGCATGAGATAATGGCTGTGAGAATCCATACAGGGACACTCTCCTAATGATCCCTATTGATTATTTATTTGCAACGAAAATGGCAGAATGTTGTTACCAAGCTGATGGCAACATCAACCAGGGAGACAAGAAAAAAAGCATATGAAGAGGCTTTTGCTACCTGTTGTGATAGCAAAAATAGAGTAAAAGAAGTTCAGAACTTCAGAAATGCGCTAATACTAGACATTAAAGTATTTTGTCTGGACACGTTTGTTGAGAAAGAAGGGAGTGTTAGTACTGTGCTAAAGCATTTGGTGGAATATCAAGCCTCTGTCCAGCTGTTTAAAAGAGAGAACAGTTGATAAATAGTGAAATTCTTTGGAAGGTGAGGACTGTACTTTTGCACTTAGTACTGCAAGCTAGCTAGACGTTTCATTGTATAAACAAGTGGATTTGAACTGAACAGAACAGAACAAGATACAGCCTTAAATTGCAGCAGTGGGAGATTTAGGTAAAGATTACAGGATGAAAAGTGGTTCTAAGTGTAAGAAGTGTGAAGAGTCCTGATAGATAGCATAGTTGTAGAATCTCCACCGGACGGTGTTTTTTTTTAAAGCAGGGCAATAGAACGGCATGTTAAGTTCAGCGTTGGACAGTATGAAATAAGGCACCTTGGGAAAGAAGAATCTTAATACACGGCAGTGGACTCCTGGTAATTGTTATTGCACTGGAGCTAGATCATGGCCTTTTAATAAATATTACTCAGTAAAGCTGACTTTGACACTGAAAAACAGTGGGTAATGTATGTACATCAAAAGCCAATGGCAAAATCTAGTAGACCTCGCTACCTATTAGAATGGGAGTCTTAATTGTATTTTTCCTTTACCAGATTGAGAGCTTTCTAAATACACAAGGCGTGACAAAGTTTTTTAGATAAACAGATACTGTTAATACCGCAACAAATGGATTTTATCAGATCAACAACACACTCAGGATGGAAATTGGAGGATGGTATCTGTTCATCAGATCAGTGTACTTCTGCCACAGCCTCTCAGTGAAATTAATGAAAAGGAAAAATCTTTCACTGATTCTCAGGCAAAATTTGACCTGTTAAAGAAAGGGCTTAAATGGTATACCAGCATGGGACAGCTGGGCCTTAGCTCAGTAACCGAGAAGGTCCCTACTAATCCTATGTGGTATCTTCAAAAAATATATTCCCTTTTTTCTTCATGGAGCCCTCCTCCCGGGTTCCACTGAGCAAGCCATAATCTCCTTTGCTACAGAAGGTATATTATTTGGAGCTTATGTTTTGGCTTCTTTGTAGTTTTAAAACAGCATTTTTAAGGATTAAATCAGCAGAGCTGATGATTTCTTTGGTATTACTTGATGAGTTAATGACACCTGCCTTCTTTACTAAGTACTTTTGATCTACTAATGAAAAACACTATAGGATAGGTAATATTATTGTTATTATAATGAAGTGTTGGGGACTAATTAGTCACATCAGCCTTTTCAGGCAAAGGAAAAGAAATGCTGATGGAGAAAAAGGAAAGCTGTTAAGCTTTGGGAATGCTGCTTGTAAGTCTTCTTTTGAGTGACAGTCTCTGTGTAACCTGGACTACTCAAAGCACTTTTGTGGGAAAGTGGATGTCTTTCATAGTGGGTGGCTCACAGAATGCAATTTGTAAAGAAACATACAGCACGTATTGAAAAAGCTCTGATCCACCTTTTATTTCTTTACCTGACACATTGATTTTTCTCCTGCAATACTTCCTGTCTTGATAGATACTTGAAAGTGTTCTGCAGAATACAGACTCGACTCTGAGAGATGCTGAGAACCTGTAGCTTCCAATAAGTTAGATTTTATTTATGAGGAGTTAGTGTCCATCATTAGCAAATAAAAGGAACCCCTCAGAAACACTACACAAGAGGAAGGTCTGAACAATGAGGAAAAGCACTGTAACACACTGACACAACAGGAAGAATGTTAAAAACAAGTATAGTTACTATATTCATGATTGATCGAAACACAGGAGTAAGCAGCTCTCAGTCCTGCAAAAAAATGAAAGGTAGTCAGATTGTTAATAAGCGGCCATCTTCTCTTTTCATAGCATCACGAAAACTGAACATCCCCACACCCCATTCAGCCACGGATACTGTTACTGAAGATAACTCTCTGTTACATAGCGCATTTCTCAGGTGGAATTGCATGAAGTGTCCTCTTTGTCCAGATTTGCATGTATAACAAAGGGATTGTTTGCATGCTGATGTCGCGTCCATATATTTGGATGCTTTTTAAAGTTAAGTAGCCCAAAAGCTTTGACCTTGGCCTATCTTTTCTTGCATGTTTTTTGCAGTCATGGTGCTAAATTTATGTTGTCTAAGTCTACAGATTTTCAACAGAATGATAAGTTAGTCTCTTTGAAATATAACTTTACATTATGTATGAAAGCGAATAGATGGAATCGACTTTATTCTCTCTCCTCTCCTCATAAGTTTCTTATGCTCTTCATCAAATGATTCTTTAGCACTGCAAAACTATTCTAAGTATAGGAGACTGAGTTGGAAACTGTCCTGAATTGTACATCAATAGAATTACTAGCAGCATTTTGATGAGCAACTGTTTTTATTGTCGCTGGAAAAATATTCTTTCGCTTCTGTGATGCAGGTTGAGTTTTGAGAAACTTATTTGCTTTGTCTGTTTCATTATTATTTATAATATTTTCTGTATGAAGTTTTTTAGAAAAATGTTGTTGAAATATAGTCCATAAGATCCCAATTTGAGACTGGGTGAGCACAAATAAGGTTTTTATTCACCACATAGACCTTCAGTAACCTTCAAGATACAAATGAATCTATACAAATTTTTTATTCTAGTTTGTCAAGAGTATGACATGAACATGACAAATGGAATCTTTTATAAAATAAATATGACTGTTAGGAAGGTTAAATGAAATCAGTATTTTTGAGTTTGACTGTTCACAGGGAAGCCGTCCAACCTTTTGACTTTAATACTCTCACACTAATAAACTCCAGGCAGTCTTCAAAAAACAAAACAAGCAGTTTCTCTGGCATTAACCACACAAAGTGAAATAGCTATTTCTTCTGCTTGACACTTTACATAGGTGGGGAGATGTCTTGAAACTCTTGGAAACAACATTGGGTCCTGCAGTGTAAATGTGAAAGGAGTGTGAGAGATCCATTAAGGCTATTACTAGGATAGGCAGAATAATTTGACCACTGTTTGTCACTGTTGTTACCCAAAGAAGGGTTTGAATATTTGTATTTCTTTCAAGTTTGTTTTACGTGATACGAGAAATACTTCCTGGTTTCATAATTAATATTTTTAATGTAACTACAGGGGCATATATTTGCCCCTAATCACTGTTCCTAGTGTCTCTGTTCCTAGTTCCTCACTGAAGACTTTTTATGGGGATATTACACATCTGTTTGATTTTGCTGTGCACTATGGCATAAGGATAGTTAAGTAAGTAACAGAGAAAGCATTTAAACTCCTGGCTGTACTTGTGAAGTTACTGGTTCCCCGTTCTTGCTGTTTGCTGTTTTCCAGGGGACACACTGTGTGGTCATTTTTACCACCTTAAACTGGTGGACAAAACTGAAGGAAATTTCCAGATGTCTCATTTATTTAGATTTTTCCGTTATCACTGGGGCTCTTCTTTCTTTCTTGCATTGCATTCTGGTCTATTTTCATGTTTTCATGTAAAGGGCTCTTTTCTGATAAATGATGAAGGACAAAAGCAAATATAAAGAAATTCAACATTAAAAATGTTCTTTATCTGTTTTTCCTACTATTGCTGTACCATACCACATCCCTGCCTGCCACTCTGCCATGCTCTATTGCTCACTTGTTCTCTCATTCATACTCCTGTTTTTTCTTTCATGTTTATGCTTGATTACCCTCTATTCCTTTCAGCCTCACTCATGCAAAATCCTCTTTCTATTTTCTTCTTGCAGTTGCACTGGCTCACACTTCCCTCACACTTACTCTTTCCTCAGTGTTTTCACCCCTCTCACCCTTTTAAGCTTTTTGGGTTGCACTCTTTTTGTGCTTCATTTCACTCTGGCTCTCTATCATACTTGTTCAATTTTCTCTATTTTATCACTGAATTCTTGGGAGTATATTTGCAGTGCTGCCTAATGGAAATAAGGACTGCTATTCTAGCACAGCTCTAACAGCTTTTATGTTTCTCAATCAGCACCAGTGATGATGTAATCAGAAAATCTTACCTACTGCTAGTTTCCTTCCACATTTACATCATTAATTTTCTTTCTCTATTTAAACAAATATATATATATATACAAAATCCAATTTGGTTCTACTTTTTAAAATTGATTTTCACTAGCAAAAGAATTTTATCATGGAATTACAAAGCAAAGGAACGTTGTACAGTGAGTTTACAATATGTCCTGTGCTAAACTGTAAAAGATTCTGGAAATGGAGCTAAAAGAGAAGAATTTTGCATTCTCCTTTCCACTAGCAAGCTATATCTAGCGTGGCTCAATGATTCAGTGATATTTCATAATGGAGAAGTCATGCAAACAGCTGTTCATGGCTCACCTGTCTATTTCCCGTGGTGTATATTCTATTCTTAGAACACCTGCTTAGTTATGGTTAGCATAAAAACCTCACTGGTTGTAGTTTCTGTAACTGTATTGGGAATCCATCTTAAATGATAATTAATTATCCTCTTCATGAGTAAATTTCTCCTGAGCAGCTTAGCTTTCTGACCTTTTCTTTGGAATGTTCAATTCTGCTGTACTGTTTTGTTGCATTGGGTTTATAGGCTCAGACTTATATACTGTTTAGGAGCATTAATATTTAGGGCTTCCACTGAATAAAATGTGATTCTACATCTTATCACCCAAGATTAACTAGGTAAGTATAACATTTTCAGGTAGTTGAACATTTCTTCAGAAATCCCATCCCCTGCTTCTTTTTGCTCAGTATATCTATAATTTAGCACATTGGGCTAATGCCTCTCAGAAATAGTGTTGATGTCGGGGGATGTTTGTATTTACAGTTTAGCTAGTTGCTAGACAAATCTAGCATTACTGTACTGTAACTGATGCTATGAAGAAATAACAGGCAAGACATGACTTTCTTTTCCAAAGAGAAATATCTCTGTGTCTTGTTCAGTCATTTACAATAGAATGTTGGACTTGGGAGGTAGAGGAAATGAGACACTGCTAGGGGTAGGTTGAGATGGTGTATAATAATAAGTAAGGAAAGCAATCTAGTCATTTTGTTAGAGTAACAAATTCAAAGTATGCCTACAACTCATTTAAAAGCACAGCTGGGGCACTACTGTTGCATATACAATAGCTTCACTTCTTCTGGTTCAGTAGCAACGTGAATATGTTGGGATTCCTTGCGCAGCCAGAGCTGATACAGCCTCACTGTGTTCAGTGTATGAACTAGTTAATGAAAGCATTTCTGGTGTGTTTGCACCTCACAGCTGCCATGACCCATCACAGCAGTTAAGAGATAACAGCAAGCTGTTGGAGCTGGAAAGGAGCTGGAGATCAGTGGAGGAGAATGGAGGCCCATCAAACCACTGGTCCATCCAATCATGTCCCATCACTCAGCCAGCGTGAGCTTTCTTCCAGTTAGGGAAGTTTGGATTTGCTGCCAGTGAGCACAGTGAGGTCAGTTTCCCTCCTACCTCCTAGTTCCCGCTGTCAGATGTCTGCAATGCCCCAGGGTGAAGATTCAGTGGAACTCCCAAATTATTTATTAGAAATTACTGGAGTAGTTACTGCTAGTAATTACTTGGTGTTATTTTGATGCTTGTGTTGGGAAATCTGAACAGCGATTTGATTTAGACTATACTAAAAGAACTAAATGTTATCAGTGGGGTACCTGCAGATACATCTATTTTTTCTGCCTTTAGTGTCAGAAAAAAATCTTATTAAATGATGGATGTTTTAAGAGTTTGAAACACTTTTTACTGTGGAAACAAGGGTTGAAATGGAGGAGAGGTGTTATTTTTTGTCCCTAACATTTTTGTTTGAGTCCTGGGTTGTCTGAATTGCAGGTAAGGCAAAGTGTTACCTGGGGAGAAGTGAGCAATTTGGGTTTGATGAATGTCAAGTGAAACTACTGTGTGCATGTCATGCTACAGCTGCAAACAGTGGTGCTGTTATGTACAGGTAGAAACCCACCCTAGATGTACTGTGTGTGAAGTGGCAGAAAGACGCAGCCCACTGCCAGCTTGAAAACTGGTTTGGTTAGAGTGGGAATTCCCCCTGCCGCTGCAGAGCAGCTGCTTTACTGCAGAAGCAGTGTGGATCCCTGTCCTTCCCACAGAACCATACCAGCCCTTTTCTGGGTCTTCTTCCATGATGCTGCAGCTAAAAACTGGTGAGGGCTGAGGGTACAGAGGGAGACGACTGATGTATGTATATTGCCAGCTGAGGTTTTCACAGTCGATATCTGTGAAAACTTTTTGTTGTTTTTTTTTTTTTGTTGTTGTTTGTTTGTTTTGTTTTTGTTTATTTCTAAGTCTGTATCATCAAATAGGCATAGAGCTTTTGAAAGGAAATGAGTTATCAGCTCACTGGAGGCAATGAAGGGAGACAGATTTCACTGCATAAATCAAAGTGGACCTCTCAATTTTCTTGAAATTTATCAGGAAAGAAAATTCAGTACTTTATTTTAAAACAGTTCAATTCATTTCTTTAATGAGTATTTGAAAATCTCTAACCTTCAAGAGCAATTATTCTCTAAGACTTATCCGTTCTTTCCATTTTGTAGATATTTTTCTTTAGAAAAGAAAGAAAAAAAAAACGATTAATTGTAAGAAGATGGATACTTAACTGAGCTTCAAGCTTCTTGGTGAGGCTCCGCCTGAAGCTGACAGATGTTTCCTCTGACAATTTAAAGGGTTTTCTCTTTTAATTTAGGTTTTTAAAAAATGGACATGCGTTTAAAAATTAGCAAGACAAGGTGATACATAACTGTCATGAATGGATTAAATTCACCCGTAGGAAAGCTTCCTTTCATCCCTATTTTCACTATCGGAAAAATAAATAGAGATGATATCTGACCCTGTCTGTATGAACAGAAAACTCCTATGTTTGCTTAGTCTGTAAAATAAGAAAATCTAATAGTGAAACGGCAGAAATTGGCAGAAGGAGAAAAGAATGGATATAATTCCGATAATTCCTCAGACTTCTAAATGTTTTAATCACTTTCGGTCTTCAAAGACTTCATAGAATTTAATTTGACTGATGGAGTCTCTTTGGCTAGAAAAAATATCATTTACAGTATTGTCAGTCCCAAATGTCCTAATATCCTGAGTTCTGGATCACAAAATTCATGACATTGAATTTTTAATTTTATTTCTAAAGCAACTCTGCATCTGTTCTCCTAAAAATAAAAATGCTCATTAGTTGCCATTTGGGTTATGAATTATTAGATCAGAATTTATAACTAGATAACAATTTCAGCCTTTGCATTCACATTGTACGGAACAAGAAATCTACTTACTTTAAAAAAGAAAACTAAAGACTCTTTTTTGATTGCCAGTCTACATGTGCATTCACATTAATGGTGATTGTCTAATCTAAGCAGAAAACGGGCTTGTCATCTCAATTTGGCTGAATTTTGTCCTTTGATCTATCATACAGGCTTAAGAATGATGAGATTTGTTGGCTAAAGTATGAGTTGGGACATGTATCTTTTTTGTCAGTTCACTGTCCTTGATACCTACAGCATGAGAGTCCAGAGTGCTGCATCTCTTTTAACTCCCAAATGAGCTGAGAAAGCGTTAGTTTCAGATGTAGATCTAGGGAGCGGCAGCTCTTGGGAAATTCTGTGATAACCCACACCGTTTTAGCATCTGCACTCCAATGTGCAGATACCAGTGGCTGTCGTGAGGCCATCTGGCAGCTGAGTATGCTCCCTGGAACTTTGTCATGGGTATTTGTGGCAATTTTCTGCTTGTTTATTTCCAAAAAGGTTGTGAATACCTGCTTCCTCTCCTTATAGGTTGCCTTCCAAGTAAAAATGTGGCAAGAGAGACACTTGGAGTGTGGACAGTAGGGAACGTGTTAGGTTAGATCTCAAGTAGAGTGGAACAGTAGAATATCCACAGTTGGAAGAGACCCATAAAGATCATCCATTCCAACTCTTATTTGCAGTAGCACAAGTTTTATCGTGGAAAAACACAGTGTAGGCAATGTCTCAGCCAAATCATGAGGCCCGTGTCCCTAAAGACATTTGTTAGGTGGCTAACATTCAGTCAGTGACAGGCTTAAATCAACAGGATTAGTATCAGGTATTTGGTTGGAGACAGTGCCTTGGCCACAGGGCAGCAGCCACCTGCACTCCCAGCTGCAATTCCTTACAGATCTCTGGTTACAGCCTTATTTATTTTGCTTACGTGTAAAGGATTAAGCTACATATGTGATTCAGGACTGAGTAAGTACTTCTCCCAGGTCACTGGCCAGCATTTAGGGTTCTTCCATCTTTTCTTAAAGTCATGAGTCTCTTGCTGAAATCTCTCTGGCCTCCATTCTTATCTCTCCAGCTTCCTGCAACTCCACGGACCTCAGGTGATGATGGTCCTTTGATTGCTTCTGTCCTCTGCCTGTGATTTTTGTCTCTTGACTAAAAAGCTACAACCTAGTTCAAGTCATTGTATGCAGCTTTGCAAGCACTTGGGTGAACTTACATAGCCTTTCACATGCAGGAAGTCAGATAAAATCTAATATTCACCACATTAGGGTAAAACTGTTTCCCTGTCTGCTCTAGAGGAGGCAGCACATTGCATAGCATAACCCATCCTATAATTCCTTAGATTAAATGCAGTCATCCAACTTCCTCGTTTGTGATGGCAACACAACATGACCTCATCCAGCACACAGAGGTGCAAGAGTTGCAGGAAGCTGCGATTCACGTGGCTTTGGACCTCTCCATTAGTGCGTCAAGGAATCTCACCTTTCACATCGCAGATTTTGAGCCTACACCATGTTCATCAGTTGACATGCCTCATTCCAGTCTTGATCTAGAGTAGGAACTTCTGCTTTCACTAGATTTAAGCCTTCAGTGTCAGATTTTTTTTCTATAAGGCCTTGCTTGCCTGCACATGCATGTTTCTTTTTTCTGATCCACAGGCACTTTTCCAGTCCTCCCTCAGAGTAGTGGCCGTTATTGTAATGCAAACAAAACCAAGATAGTGTAATGATGGCTCTAATGAAGACTTTCCATGGCACTCTACTGTTTCTTAGTGGCATAAGCAAAATACCTAATGAAAAGTCAAGTTGGAAAATGATCTGGCTCATTAAAGCATGGTTTTTTGATGAAAATGTCCTGAGAGGTGGCTCAAGCTTGGCTGGATCAGGCTGTACCATGAAGACCTGCAGTCCTTCACAAGCACCACACAGTACATAGCATATGGCCTGATTTTGATAAAAGCTTCAATGAGGTTTGAAAATGTGCATTTCTCAGGACCTGTTAAAAAACTTGATGGAGCTTATACAGTTTATCTCACTCTTCTTTTTTATAAGCTAGACAGATTGGTCTCTTTAAATTTTGGGGTATTATCTCGTCTTCAACTCGTTTTCTGTCTCTTTTCTGAACCCTCTCCAGATTTTCAACATGCTTTAGAAATGCTTATAACAGAAGTTTGTAATGGTATGAAGTATCATTCTTGTCAGTACTACATACAGAGCTACACATATTTCTCTCCTCCTACTCTTTCCTCACCCATGTATATTTCCAAAATCTCATTACTTCCACACTTTTCTTTCAAAGCTTCAGCTCTTGACATTCTTTCTCAATTACTTGCTCATCTGGGTTCCTAAGTCCTTTTCATGATCGTTGTTTTCCCAAATATAAAATTCTAGTCTACACATACAGTTTCAAAGGTAGATCTTTGTGAGTGGACTGCCTTTGGTCTGTGTGGGTGTATGGGAACTGTTGAATCATGGCCTGAACCTCTGACTGACCACCTGAGGCGAGCACTGAGTCAGCCGCAGGGGCACAGGTGAATGCAATCTCACCTGAGTGACTGGAAGGAGTGGAGCCATGCTCCCCCACTCCTAGACCCCATTTAAGGGCTGACTCCCCAGGAGGAAGGATCTCTATCTGGAGATCTTCCCTTTGGGAACCTTTCTACGAGCCCAGGGTACAGGTGAGATCTTTATTTTGCTCGTACTTTGTAATATTGATCCAATACTGTTTGCTTTAGCTATAACATTGGGACAGGGTTGCCCTGTCTGTAGCATGATTTACTCTCTTAAGTTTGTGTCACGAGTATAGTTCTTCATTATTATTATTTCCAAAGCATCAATTAAATACTGAGTAGGAACCAGCAGTTTACTGATACTTTTGAGGTTTCAATAGCTAATTCTGATTCAGTAATTGATATTTGTTTCTTGCAATCTGTTTAGCTAGCTGGTTTTTGAATAAGATGTCCTGAAGTTGTAACTTTCCAAGAGGAAGTTTTGTTACGAGGTCAGACACCTTGCGGATGTCTTAATCTATCTGCACAGTGATGTATTTGCACAGTAGTCTTTATTTGCCAACTCGAAACCCGATAAAAATGAAAATCAGTCTAATGAGAGCAGATCAATATTCAGAAAGAATGAAAAAGGCTGTATGTCTTTAATTATATTCCCATCAATTAATTTTCTATCTACTAATGTTTCTGTTAACTTTTTCATTACTTTAAGTGCACTTAGTGCATTTGGCATCAGTGTACCAGGCCCAAGAGTCATTGTCATCATTTTCTTTCCCCCTTTTGTGTACTGGCACAAAATAAGTACTCAAGTCAGTAAAACAGCATACCCTTTCTGATAGGAATTAAGTTGTGTTCTTGGCTGTTTGTGGACAAATTCCATCCTTTATGCTTGAGCGCAGTCATTCCCTGAATATTTAATGTGGGCCACTGGTTAGAATATATTCTGTTTTACATTCTTCCCAATGAAAGTCAAGTTCTGAAATGTGTCTTCAGAGAATCTCTCTGTTATGGACAATCATGGTTCTTACTGTGTTCAAAATTGACAAAACTTCTGAATTTCTAAATAATGAAAGAGGTCAAATTCAGTTAAACTCCAAGTGATTTAATTTTCCAAGCATGCAGTGCTTTCCAATACATAGTTCTCCACTACTTTGTCTTCTTCCCCCCTCAGTATATTAGCTACCTTCACTCTTTCAGTTATTCAGTTATTTCAGAAGCTTGACTTAAGGGTATACCATTCTAGCTTGAATCATCTGTCTTGAAGACCACTTTCACTGAAGCCCTGTTTTAAGCCTGCGTTGGAACATTGTGGGTGGAATTTGCACAGTAGGGTATTGCATTACAAAAAATGGAATGCATATGTCTTTGCTCAGTAATTCTACTTCAGGATGACTAAAGTGGCACTTCCAACTATGCAACAAAATGAGGCTTCAGAGGGAAAAATTACAAACTCTAATCTTGTCTTTCCAACTCTCCATATGTCTGTTTTGTTAATGCACAGCTTTAAAACTTGCAGCTATCGTTGATAACTCAGTGGCTGATATATGATTTTTATAGCTCTTAAAATAAATAAACCACACTAATGTAGAGAAGATGACTGAAAAACCTTCCAGCTATGTTACACGAACTGTTCTTTCTTCCTTTTATAGCTCTGGAATGCAGATTCCCAGCTCCTCTGCTCACTGTGTTGTGAGGTTTCCCCTTCAAAAGTCAAACAGGATACTTCTATAAGAAATAGGTGTTATTTGTTGTAGTCAAGTCACTCTTTCAACACCTCCACTAATAGGTCAGTCTTCTCAAGACTGGGATTTTTTCACTGAATTTTAGCTTGTAAATCCCTTTGTTCTTCTTGTTCCCTACAGACAGACACCATCTGGACATCATTATGTTGTAATTGTGAAGAGCCCAATATCTTTGTTAGGATTATAGCATTAGTCTGACTTTTAAATAATGTGAAAAGGACATCTTCTCATTACCATTTATATTGTTTCTTTCTTTTTTTTTCCTGTTGCAACAAATAATATTAAACCATAAGGTTTATGTGCAGTAGATTTTTGAAATTCAGCCTGACCATTTTGAGGCCATGAGGAATGGTGGCTGATTAGTGCATTGGAATCATAGAATTACTCAGGTTGGAAGGGACCTCAAGGATCATCAAGTCCAACTGCAGCCTAACCATAGTACCCTAACTCTAAC
>PPHD01016690.1:0-15434 GCA_002909625.1 Bambusicola thoracicus
CCTCATTCCACCCCTCACCATCCCCACACCACTCCCAGCACAGCCCCAGGCGCATGCAGTTCCCCCCGGGAGCACCATGATATCACCGAGCAGACAGCACAGTGAGGGCAGCTCCTCCTGGGAATGTCCCGTGCTTTATGGAAACATGATTCAAAAATACTATCACCTCAGGGAAAAGAGAGCTATATCTGGAAGGAACTTTATGGGACGCGTTTCTAACAGGTTTAACATTTACCCAGTTTCATATTTTCTTTAGCTCTATTGGGAGAACTTAACTTCCTGTGAAATTCAGGTTGCAGATGAGTTTGGCTGCTCAGCCAACCAGGAAAGTGGCTCCAGTGTGTGATTCCATTCCAACTGACCAGGAGCAGCAGCCCACCAGGAACACGGAGCGCAGGAACCTGGCGGTCTCTAAATGCTTGGATTCGTGACGATTGAAGTATTAAAACCTCACAGAGCACAGAAGTACCTGTTCAAAACCAGCACACAACAGAAAGCATCTCACTGCCCGCTCGGGACAGGAGGTGTTGCCTTTGCTGACAGTTCCCCTAATTTAATTACCATCCCTTCAGCATGTCCTTATCACCATTTCCCAGGAGATTCGCCTCTTGGGAAGGTGTTTGCAGGGGCTCTGTCCTCAGTGGCTCCAATTGAATAGCAGTTTGCTGCCACCTGAATGCAGGGTGAGGGGCTGCACTGGGCCCTACAAGCCAGGCTGGGGGGCACTCAGCAGGTGCCTGGCAGCAGCTGCCTGCAGCAGTGCACAGCCCCAGCAAACAGATGCAAACACATGAGCGAGGAGGAAAAGTCCTCTGGATTTTTAAGGCATTCAGTAACAGCAAGTGAAGGCAATGCATTATTTAAAGGCTCTTCTAAGGAAAGAAAATAATTTCAGCTTAGTTAGCTTTTTAGGGCAGCGCAAGGAGGGAGCAAGAGCAGAGCTGCAGGCGGCAAGTGTGGTGCTGCAGCAGCTTCAGGGCAGGGGCACGGGCTGTGGGCAATGCAGCGGGGCTGACACCGGGCAGTGTGGGGTGCCCAGTAGAGCAGCGGCTGCCAGCAGAGCCAGGTTCGGCCTCGTGCTTCAGCTGCAGCGAGCAGCCAGCACAGCAATGGGTACATGGAGTCCCCCGGGCCGCCTCCACTCGGAGCGCCGCCACTCTCACTGTGCCCGCATAGAACCGCTGTGATGGACGGCACCGAGCATTAATGGGCACTGCGGTACCGGAGAGCTGATGGATGGGGTGTCACCGGGTTTAATCCAGCACCATTAGCCATGCCGAAGACTCGCATATCATTTGTAAAACTAATGGATTGCTGGAGGTCATTCAGTAATAAGAATGAGAGAGAAGGGTTATTAGTTTTTATCAGACATTAATTGGCCAGAATCGATTACTTCTTTGGCATTTGCAGTATATTAGGGGCACTCCTCCCAGGAGCCCCCGGCTGGCAGAGCAGGGCAGGTGGCAGTGGCCGTGCCGGGCTCTGGGCATCGCCCACACACCCCAGCCAAGAGCAGCTTCAGGTCCCTGCAGCCACCACAAGCCTCAGCACGGCCAGAGCCTGGCACAGCCATGGGCACAGAGGCAGAGCTGCTATGGGATGGTCCAGGAGCTGTGGGGTCACCCATCGCCTCCACACTCACAGCACCGCACGTATGTGTGGAGCAGCAGAAATGCCTGCAAGGCGGCTCAGGTGATGCCACATTTATCTAACAAGCTTCCAAATGAAAACCAGCATTTGGACTTACTGCGTTCTGGCTCAAAATTTGATTACATTTTTCTACAGCTGTAAATCTGCCTTCCTTTCTGCAACATTATTATTAAAGCCAGTATTGAATTGGTGGTGTGATACGTAAAATTTCAATCCTGGCTTTGACATTCCAGGAAGTTAAAAACCAATTACAGTGTGTGCTTTGCCTCAGGACAGAATGAATCATTGAACACAGCCACTTCACCAAGAGAAATTAAAGGCTGAAGCGGCAACACGGGGAAGGTATTAAGCTAAAAATCAAAGGTCAATTAAAGTAAAACTGAGACTATTTTATTTTTAATATTTTGCTTACATTTTCATTCCTTGCTGATGAACAAGGCGGCCAAATAGACCCGCGCTTTTATTTATTTGCTGGGTGATAAATCTGCACTGAGGTTGGTCTCGGTAGCTAGGAAGAAACATTCAGGGATGAAGCTCTCAGCCAACAGCCAGGTTCACTTCACCATAGTGGAGTCCACCAGGCCCCTCACACCACGCTGCTCCACACCATGCACGCACACATGGACCATGCTGCCCAGGGCTGCTTCAGCTCACCTTGCAGCACCAGGGCAACTCCAGGCCATTGCCCATCACCAGGGCCCACCTGGCAGCCCCACAGTGCAAGCAAGCCCAGCACATGAACCACTTCATGCATAAATAAGCAAGCAGCCTCCTCTCAAAGGACTTGAAGCACAGACAGCCCTGGAAAGGGCCGTGCTCAGCCCTTAGCCAAGCACTAAGCTCCGGCTCAACGTGCTGAAGCCTCCCAAGGCAGCACAGGGAGAGGGGCAGGGCCACACGGCACCATGCCCAAACCCAGCGGATATTTACCAGTGTCATTACAGGAGGGAGGGGAGAGGCCTCGTGAGCTGCTGGCCTCTCCCAGTAAACAAAACAGAAGTTGTGCTTTCCTCTTTCTGTTAGCGGTACGTCGCCTGCAGATGCCTCCTACGAGGGGACCTTAATGGATAATCCATACCCTTGAAGTGGAGCGTATCATCTGCTCATTACCTATGATAAATCATTTGCAAAACATTAAAATGCTCCGAGATTGTCATACAGTCTTTGCGAATTGCTTTGCAACGCACACACTTCTGTCTATTAAAGAGGAAAATGTATTCACGGTGGATCCAGGCAGGGCTATCAAATTCTGCTTTATTTACAGGCTGGAGTACAAAGCTATCAGAGACTCACAGCAGTGCAGAGAGCCACCTCCTGCCCTGCCATTACCGCCCTTCGAGATAATCTGACCTCAGCGATGGAAACTCATTAAGGTCGTTAGGAAGCGCGCCAGTTCTCCGGGGAGCAGCTTCTCGTAGATTAAAAAAGG
This sequence comes from Bambusicola thoracicus, assembly GCA_002909625.1. Taxonomy (NCBI): domain Eukaryota; kingdom Metazoa; phylum Chordata; class Aves; order Galliformes; family Phasianidae; genus Bambusicola; species Bambusicola thoracicus. The sequence continues at coordinate 3,080 of PPHD01016690.1, forward strand.
GAGCGAGCGCTGCTAACCGCGCACTTACCCACATCATACAAGCGCGCTAACCTCGGGGAGGGAGTAATCTAATATATTCTCAGACAATTTAAACTCATTTCAATAAAAAAAGAATTAGACGGAAGCAAACGGCAGAGTGAGCAGATGTTGCGGTGTTTGCGACACCCCGAAGAACGAGCTGATAGAGCGGCACGTGGCACAGCCAGCATTTCCAGCCGGGCAGGAGGGCAGAGCGGGGCGGGCAGCTCCTGGCTGTGGGCTGCACTGCCCACCAGCATCCCCCAATGGGGCCATTGGACACCCCTTCCCTCCCACCCTGCTCGGGGGTTCCTGCAAACGGTGCTCGTTTGGTAAATAGTGGCGTCGTTATAAATATTCCATAAGCCCAAGAGCTGCAGCGCATTAAATAATGATAAGGCCCCGCTTCCCAGGCAGGCATCGCTCCGTGCCGGTGCTCTGGAAGAGGTGTTTAAAATAGGACGTCAGAGAGGGCTGGCAGAGGCATTTGTCGTGGGGCTGATGAATAGTTTGGGAAGCACTCGATACCAGAAGGATGGATCAGTCCATCACAGATCGGCTCAGTCTCAACAGTAAGTAACGTACAGCCGCTCCTATTGCATTCCTTGGTTAAGAAACCTGTGTTGTTACACCAGGCGTGCTGTTCCTTACTATGCTTTTTTTCACTGGACGAAACTAACATGGAAAAGGTGTCCACGTCCAGCTGTGCTTGGGTAGCTCTCTCTCAGCCTCATGGATTTCCATCAGTGAAAGGTGTGGTTATGAAATGTGATGACAGCTGAGCACCCTGCAAACATTTGGGAGTCTCCACGTGCAGAACAGCCACGGTACCAATCCCTAACTGCCCAATCCATCCACTAACCGGGTCAGGCTGACAGAGAGGTGGTGTCAGCGGGTTTATTAAAAGCTGTTTTTGCTGTAAGAGGGACCGGGTTTATGTTATCATAAATTGTCAACAGTTGGTCAGATCCCCACAGAGCACGGATCGATACGCAGCAGAGGGGAGAAAGTGCTGAGGAAGGAAAAGCAATGCTCTAATTAGAACAGAATTTAAGAGTCCAGGGGTACCGATGACAGTGCCTAATGTGTTATAATTTATCGACGGCCTCCAACTCTTGGAGTCACTCTGCTTAGAGGCAGCAGTGCAGAACACAGGGCGCTGTGCAGCATGCATGCCATGGGCTGTGCCCCTGCTTGCTCAGGGCCTGCAGGCTTTGGGGCCAGATCATGGGGCCAGATCATGGGGCCACCAGGTCTTGGGCACAGGGCAGTACCCAGCACCAGGACCCTATACGATGCTCAGTCCCCCCCCAGCACAGCAGAACCCCAAGCCAGGGCCAGACCTGCCCTTAATAGGCACAAAGCCCTCACCTGCCCCACCTCATTTCTCAACTCCTCGTAAACAAGGAGCAATAAAATTTAATCACTTGAAGCTCTGAGTTCTCACGTGTTTCCCAGTTGCCCCCACCGCCCTCCCAGCAGGATGAAGGGAAGTACAGGCTCCCTGTTTAATAAGTGGCCATAAAAAGCCTTTGGGATTGGAGAAATATCAGCAAATATAATAAACAAAAATATATTAACTCTAATCCTGCAAAGCCCTCGGCGATATTAATATCTGTTTAATGTAATCACCTATAAATAAGTGATGACCCCACGATTCGGTATGACATCTGTCAGCCCCATTTCCATACAAGTAATTATGCTCCCTAATAACTAATATAAGCCCAGATCCTTTACACTAGCAAGCAGCTGGCATAACACACAGCCTCCGTGCACCAGGCTCTGTGCTGGGCTGCCCCCAAGACGATGCCAGCACTGTGCAGAGCTGGGGCTGCTGCACCCCATGCAGTGCTGTGCAACTACAGGCAGAAAGCAGCAAGGTTTAGGAGCAAGGCATGTCCCATGGACACAGGGTGCAGGGCTGGCCCCCCCCCCAAAGGGACCGTGCTGAGGGGTGGCCACAGGGGACTGAAAAACACTCACTCAGGCAGGAGGCCTAGTAATAAATTTATTGTACTTTATTACATTTCCCCCCCCCTTTTTTTTTTCCTCCACTGAATTCCAATTCCTCATATTCCCACTCTTCTTTCTGAAAGAAAATGATTTTTAAACATAAAAATAGAAATTCTGCATATTAAAAGTGCATACACCTCGAATAATAAAACATACAAATAAATAATAAAAGGCATTGACACAGTCTCATGCACTTGTCCTCAAATAATTTAAAATTTATGGTACAATGTTCAATCCCAAGTAAAGACAGCCTGCTCTCCAGATTGCTGTACAGTTCAAAAACATTAAAATACAGAAGAGAATATCAAAGGTGTGGGCAAACCCCACGTCCCAGTATCGGCGTACAGTGATGTGACATGCAGTTTTCAGAACCATAGATATTCCAGTGTAAAATCTGACGCTGCGTCCAGAGGAGAAACTACGTTTGTAACAGGACTTAAAATTCAATTTTAACCAATGGTGAGGCACAGTTGGTGAGCAAATCTGTACAAATTAATACTCGGAAGGCCACAAGAAAATAACATAGCCACTTGTAGCCTGTATTCCCTTGTGTCACCCTACCCAAGGCAATGTAGCACCTAAAAGTATTTGCTTATTGCACTGCACAAATGCCATACAAACCTAACGCTAACCTTCCGGCAGCACGCTGTGCTGCAGGGCCTAGAGTGAAACAGGACTGGTGTTCACACTTAGTTTTAATCTGTGCCTTTAAAATAAAATACACTATCTGCAGATAAACTGAGTGCTATCGCCTTGAAATAAACAGCAGCCCTCCTAAACCTTCAGGCCTAAGATAGATACCGTGCAAGTCTTCACGTACCTTTATTTTTCACAAAGTAAAGCTCCTGACAGTAGATGCTTCATGGTGCTTTTGTTAAGGAAACCACGTAGTAGTACTTTCATCTCACCACAGATTAAAACTAAATTTCAGTTCCCTCCACAGGTAACGTTGGATGCCGCCAAATTGTTTCAGATTAGGAGGCAATGACAAAGATAGAAAACAAAAAAAGATGACAGCAAAACCGATTGGAATGTCACTTCCCACCCCTCTCCGTGCTGGCTGAGCCCTGGGCACGGCCCATGGGGGCACAGCTCTGCCCCACAGCCCCTTCTCACCACCCAGAGTGTGTCAGCAAAGGTACACAAAGCAGCAGGCTACATACAGAACGCTGACCAGGATCGCCCTGTTTTAAAACAAAACAAACACCAAAAAAAAAAGGAAAACAAAAGGAAAAAAGGAAAACAATACAATACAGAAAAAAACCCAGTTTGTTCTCATTTCAACGTTTCGAATTCCTTTGACATTACGCTGCACTCCAGCCTTGTCAGTTATCCCGAATTCTGCAAAGGAAAGAATTGAAGATGTGCAAATAAAGCAGGAAACCAGGTACATGCTCCTGTGTGCCAACACGGCGCTGCACCAAGGAACAGAAGCACAGAGTCAAAGCATGCTCCGGTGCCCACCGAGCAGCTCCGGGTACTGAAAGCACGGACTGTGGTTCATATTAGATGCTTGCATAGATAATAAGTGCATGCATTTGAGTACAGCGAGAGAACTGCCATGCAAAACTGCCTTTGTTACTGAGAAAAAATGGTTGACCATGCTCAAGTTTCAGCTTTGGAAAGCAAACGACTCTGCAGCTAGGAAGGATGAGGGCACTTGCAGTGGACTAAGTGTATCATCATTAAGCTGCTAATTTTCTATCCTAAGCATTTTTGTTTCTTAACTTAGCCATTTTTGATAAGTTCGAAAGGGTTAACAATTTATACACCCAAAGTGAGACATTTACAATTTACCAAGAACCGCAGGCACCAAATTGTCTATCAAAGGTGATTAATACAAATAAAAGGTGCCTCTTTAATACACATCATTGAAAATGTGCTTATAATTTTGTACACTACTAAACACTATTCAAAAGACAAAGCCCAAAAAGGGTAAAAATAACTTCTGTAGGTGACTCCAGCAGAGCTCTGGCACTGGGCAGAGCTTTACCCTCCACCACCGGTGCAACCATGGTTTTAACAGCAATCAGGTGTGGCTTTATGCCCACCAGGAACACTGCTGCTTCCTGGGCCCACATCCTTCAGCCCTCTCCTACCCGAAGAAGTTCCTACGCTGCTGGGGATCCGTGACACCAAGACGCAGAGGATGCAGGGTGGCAGCAGGCAGCTACTTCCCAAACTGCTGTTTTACAGAATCAACACAGCCATGAGAACAGAGACTGCATCTTCCAGGTCCTGTACAGGCGAGCTTTGCACGCTGTGCCTGACGTGTGCCTTAACTTCAACAAAAACTACAGCACACCCTGACAGATCAAAGCACTTTGCTCGAGGACACCCAAAGTCGAGCCCTCCTGAGCCAGAAAACGTGCTCTAAGACAACAGATCAATGGGAAGGAGAGGGCACTGTCAGCATCAGCTACTCAGCCCACCCTATGCCTGTTCACGGCACAATGACTCGCTGCACTACAGCTTGTTTCCAAAGGGACAGGCAGAGATCCAAACGGGCAGCGTGCAGAGAGCAGCCAGTGCTGGAGCTGGCAGCGACCGCCATCAGGAACTACGGTAAGCACAGAGAGAAGAGCTGGATGACTTCTCACAGCAATGCAGAGATTGGACTGTTTCTAACCTCAGCTACAGGAACGCTTGGCACCATGACCTCTCATCCCCACTTTGTCCAACCGGCAGCTCTCATGACCACTCTCGTGCCCCACATACAGACGTACCAACTGGCACTCAGTGGAACGCCAGCCTGGACATGGCTTCAAGTTTCCTTCAGCGCGTGCATCAGCAGAAGACGCCTCAATAACCACACAACCAGCTTCCAGTTTCAACTTTTCCAGTGAAAGATGGATGACATGAAAAGAAAGTGTCACTTGATAAAAAGAACCTTTCGCAAACATCCCATGGTGAAGAGCACAGAAAACGAGGTTCTGTCTTATTAAAAGATATCAAACCAAGTTAGCAGTAGCTTCCAGAATTACATTCTTGCTAGAGGAGTTGTTACAAGAGAAGAGCCAACACGGTGCAAGATCTTAATACAGATAAAACCTTAAATGTTTCAATATCGACAATACAGGGAGTAATTCAAGTACCACAATGTGAAGCAAGTCCTATCTGATCTGCTGGATACAACAAAAACTAATCCAAGAATAATCCGAGTTATACACAGAAGAAGCAAGTAATGCAATCTTTGCTTCTTGTTGCTGCACTAAATGAGAAGGACACAATGCGTGGGAGAAGAAATAGATCATGATGGCTGTGTTTAGGCTTAAAAATAGCCCAGGGCACAGAGTCCAACACATCGTAAACACATGCAGGCCACTGGCATTACTTCTGTGCTGCACAAAGGTAGGCCCTGCAGAGCACAGCTGGGATGGAGATAAAGCTGTGCTGCAGGTGGGCTCATGGCCACACACGGGCACAGCTCTGTGGCACCTCAGGCCAACTCCTCAGCTCCAAGGTGACAGCCACCTCAAAGTGAGCACGCTGAGCTCCAAAGCAGCGAGCTGGCTAAGAGGATCAGGGAGCACCATGTGCCCCACGGCCCGAGGTGAGGCTCCTTGCAGGGACCCAACAGCAGCTAAGAGCGCAGGTGGAAGAGGCCAGCTGAAAGAAGTGCTGGTTTGACAGCCACCTGCCGCAGTGCCAACAGAGGTGTGCCAGCAGGGCTGCCCACAGCTCAGCCTGGAGAAGCTTTGCCAAACAAGGCAGGCAGGGACCCCACTAGGAGACAAGCACGCAACAGGCTGCTGTCGTATGTAAAGGATATGCAGAGCATTAAGAAAAACTCATTCAATTACAAAAAAAAAAGATGATACCATACGTATATAAAAGGACTCGAAGAATCCACCTCCTAAGAGGAATCTTAATGAGCGTGAGGACTCTCCCCTTTCAGAAGGCATGTAAACAAGGACATCACAAACGCAGTGCTTTACCCCTGACAGAGCCCACCATGACCACAAGGCCCAGCAGTGTCTCACCCCAGCGCCAGGCAGGGAGGAGTGCAGCAGTGCTCTGCAGCATGGCTGCTCCCCAGCACCCAGGCACCTGCAGCCCACATGGGACAGCTTGCTCAGGGCACGCTCAGAGCAGGCAGAGAAAGTGAGACAACACTTTGCTTACCTAAATATGACTCCTATAAACAGCGGATGCTGTAATTCACACCACTACAATTAAGCATCTAAGCACAGAAGCTGCTTCTCAGGAGGTACAGTGGTGCTCTGTGCAGCACCACTGCCATTCAGACACTAAGACAGCTGTCTCCCATGGCACTGTAACGACCTCCACCCTGTACTCTCACAGGTACAAGCTGGTGACCATCTGCTGCTCAGTGGCTTCCATTGTTTAGTATAGGATTTTGGAAGAGAGAAAGCAATTAAAGAGGACAGGCTAGAGGTTGTCATAGGTATGGAGAAAGTAAAACTCTTCACAGACACAGCAACTACAAAGAAAGCAGATTATGTTTTATAAAGAAAAATCTTTCAGTCGTTGGAATGCAAGAATGGCATCTATTATAAAGACAGACATACGCAGACACACAGGTACCCACTGTCCATCCACTAATGCTAGTCCCTCCTATACTGGCTGAGTATATACCTGAGAAACAACATTAGTGTTGAGATATTGCCCTTTAGAAAGCTTGAAAATGGAAAGGAGTAGGGAGGAAGGGTTGAGAGAGAGCAGAAGCAGCAGCAGTCTCTCCTGTCCGGTTTCCTTCGCATCCTCCCAGCTCAGAACGAGGCTGCAATCCGATGTGGAAACAGCCTGCTCAGAACAAGACCAAAGGAATATCAGTTCAGTTCTACAAAGCACGCCAGTGTCGGTACAACTGAGTTTCAGACTTGGAGTCTGAAAAAGTTGCTGCATTTTCTACAGAGAGACTCCTGTACAAGTGCTATGGGACAGCTGCATTCACGTTTGACGATGACTCCAGCTAGCCTACTTGCATCAGTGCTGGCTGCCTGTGGCTATTTGGTTTGATGGCAGAATCAAAAGGCGCTTTAACAACTTGCAGTTAACTTCTCCTCAAAACATACATTAGGCACATGAACAACAACAAAAAAAAAAACAAAACAAGAGCTCAGAATAAATTAGCTTCTCAGCAGAAAAGACACCTGGATTGCAGCATTTCACTGAGGTTCCATAGAAGGCCGTACAGACACCTGCATGCTGGAAGGTAACCTTTTCAGTGGCTTGTCTGCAGCCTGCTTGCCACTGGAAGGAGGAGACCGGGCTCCGGGATCTAGCAGGGAAGACTTGGACTTGCGGCTGGATAGCAGAGAGTGTTTGTTGGGTGCGGCATCTTTTGGGACAGGTTTTTCTTTTGCAGTAACGTTGGCATTGGTTTGAGAGGCCGGTGGCACTCCACCTTTCTCAGATTTGTCCTCCAGCACGTTTTTGCTGGCTGATTTGGAGCTGCCACCCGCTGCCTTTTTCGAGAGCATCGTTGTCTTCCCCAGGTCAGCCGACCGACGGGTCTCCTTCTGCCTTAAGGCTGATTTAAAGAAAGACAATCCCTTCTCTTCCGATTTGCTGTCTCTCTTCAAACCAGAACGCATGCCAACATTTGGAGACCGCAGGTTTGCCATAGAGGAGCTCCGCGTGTGCTTGCTGTCTGCTGCCCTGCTGTCGCTCCTGGAGTGGCTGATCCGTGGGGAGCTCGTTCTCGAACTGCTGGTAACGCTCGTTTTATCCGACCCCAGGCTTACTTTAGAGCCCTCCCTGCTGAGGCTTCGCTCTGAAGTCCGGCTCTTCCCAGCAGAAGAGCCCTTAGTCAATGAGCCCGATGAGGCTTTCTTGGCAGCTGTGGAGGATGGAGAAGAACCTGACTTTTGTTTCTGTTGAGCCAATGGGGCAGCCACCTCAGCAGACTTGGTGCTATGGTCTTTCCTACCCTGGGTGGGTGCAGGAGACCCGTGTCGCCCAGCGGCCCTAGAGGCGTCAGTCTTACTCCTCGACCGGGAAACCTTCTGGGAACTCTTGAGGGGAGGAGGAGAAGAGCGAGACACTTTAGTCTCCTGGGTAGATAAGACCGTCCTTCCTTTCCTGATACTTCTGTCTGCTTCAGAAGCTCCCTTGGAGCTGTGAGCCTTCTTTGGGGTTCCCTCTGCTTTCTCTGGAGCTAGTCCTGTCCCACTGGGGACTTTCACCTCCTTGACTGGAGAGCTATCCACAGAATCACTCTGATCAACAAAGGCGATTTGATTGTTGTTATCAAAAGGGTCCAAGACAGGATGACTCCTGTCTGGCTGCTCAGAACTCTTACCAAGCCCATCCGAAAGATCTGAGCTCGATGTCCTTACAACAGGCTCTTCCCTGAATGCCCCTTCCATGACAGCCAAAGGGGCCCTGCGAGCCGCCTTTTGCTCTCGCCGGCCACCATCACAGGGCTCCAAGTAGCTGCTAGAGAGATTCCTCAAGCTGCCAAAGCAAGAGGTGGAGACTTTATCATCAGCAGCCTCCCCGATCTTCTCCAGGGTGGAAGCAGAGGTGTGTACAGGGGAATCTCCAGAGAAGCGCGATGGAGAGTTGGAGCGCATCTGCAGCTTTGCAGAGAGTGACCACGAGGGCCTGACACCATTCTCACTCACGGCCAGCGGGCTGGTGACAGAAGATCTGGATGACAAGCTCTGACGTTGGACACTTCTTACAAAGGGCCGAGTTGAAAAACCTCCTGCAGAGCAAGAAAGCAACGCCATCAGTACTAAAGCCAAGCCTGCAGTCAGTTTGTCATCCATCCGCAGATGCAACTTCACAGAGTCACAGAACGGTTGAGCTGGAAGAAACTTTAAAAGTCCCCTCAGCCCCACAGCCTGCCATTGGCTGACCGCCCTCCACCAGCTCAGGCTGCCCAGGTCTCCATCCATGACCTTGGGCACCTCCAGGGATGGGGCACCAACAGCTCTGGGCTGCAACCTCTGAGTGAAAAATTTCCTTCCAACATCTAATCTGAATCTCCTCTCTTTTAGTTTAAAACCATTCCCTAAAAGAGGGAGAGAGAGACACCTACACCACACCACGCACCTGTCTCTTCATGCCTGCCTCAGGCACAACTGTCCTGCACAAAAGCAAAAGGATTCAACAAGTGTCCACCTCCCCCAGCTGCTAAATGAACTGTCCCTTATCAGCAACTTGGAATTGAACGACTGGCAGCCCGAGAACTGTTTTTTGACCCAGCTCCCCCTCCCTGTGCACCTCAGCCTTAATACACACCATCATCCTCACTCCTTTCTCCAGTCAGCTCCACCGATTCCGAGAGTGAAGCCAGAGACGTACGCCGCGATGATGCTGCAGAAGCAATGCTGGGCTGCTTGCTGCCAGGGAGACGGCTGACCCAGTGCTCACAGAGTGAGGAGCTCGTGGAGCCTGCAAGGAATAGGGCAGAGATATCAGGCCAGGAGCACAAAGCTGCAGAACACGTGAACCCCTGGGAAGATGAGTGTCAGGTATGCACTGCACCAGCTTCAACAGACTCTGGGTCTGTCTCACGTAGCCACAGCATCCTGATACAAAAGCGATACATCTCTATTCACACATAGTTATAGACACAAATAAAAGAGACAATTACACTTGTCCCAGCATGCTGCGAATTTAAAGAGTTAACACCACAGCATACAGGCAGAGGACAGTCCTTGAGCTGCCACAAGAACACTGTGCAAATCCTTTGCTTTCCAAAGGCAAGTCACCAAACCTTTATCTGCCCCCGCTCACCCCAGATTCCAAACCAACCCATTCAGCTGCCAGCTGCTTACCCGAGACCAGCTGCACTGCTAGTGGGAATGAACCAGTCCTACTGCCATGGCATGCATGAGCACATGGCAGCAGAAGAGGCTCCACCATGTCCGCAGCTCCCTTGTCATAACCAGCCAAGAGAGGGTGGGGGGCAGAACACATGGGAAGCTTCCCATGCCTCTCACACATAGCAGAGGACTCATAGGAGCTTACTGTGAACTCAGAGAGAGAGCTGAGCTTTAAGCAGAGCCGGGCAGAGAAATTATTCAGTTCTATGCAGAACAAATGATAACCACTCCCTAAGAAAGCCAACAGGGCTTACCTGCCACAGAGCTGTTAGCAGACCACGATGGGATTGCTGTGCGTCTCTGGTAGAAAAGAATATACGCTGTCTGCTTGCAGACTTCATTTTCAGAAAGCTGCTGAACATCACTGTCATCAAAGCAGTACCACTGGCCGTCAACCGAGTTTTTGCAATATGCTGAGAGAAATATTACCATTACTTTCCTCACTTCTACTACTCTCAAGTTTGCTGTATGATAAGGTCGCGCTTTAATTATGTGCTCTGATGGACTCAGAGGAGAATGAAAGGAATGGATTTACTCGTGTAACACATCCTCTTCCAGCCTGACTAGCAAGAAGGAAGCCTGAGATGACCAGAATGCAACAAACAGCTCACATTTCAGGATGCCCTTTTTTCAGTATTGCTGCTCAGAACAGAACACCACTTGGGGTGGCTTCCCCCATTTCATGTTCTGTTATTTGTGGCAGACTGCTTCCATCAGTCAATCTCCTCCTGCCTGAGCCCACCCAGGACAACGTGGCCCAGAGGCATCCATCTGAAGTCAAAACCAAACATGTACATTTTCTGTGCTGAAGACATACAGATCCTGTAACCACCACAGAGCTATTGAAAAATGCAAAGAGGGATTCATAAACTGGCTGTGCACACAGGCAATGTGCAAATGCTTATATATATATATTTTTTTTTTTATTAGTCTCTTGCAACTACAGAAGTGGAAAAAACATTTTTGAAACATAGTGATATTACTCCCAAGGGAAAATAGCGTAGAAATGAATGTACAGTAGGATCTACAGGGCTCTAAAGGCATTGTTCCATTTCTCAGAGTAGTCCTTCTGAGCTGAGTTAGGTCATTTTGTCAAAGAAGAGAAAGAAGCTGCAGACAGAATAGAAAATATAACTGCTTTCTTTCTGAAAGAACATAATACTGCGGGGAACTTGCCTGTATAGTGTCCCCCTTGCATGGTGCCATGATGATTGCAGACTGCATACAGGTCATAGATATAGTCCTCAGGATCCCTCCCGAGACCATAAGGTCGCCTCCAGGGTGACCAGTGGGACGGCAGACTCCAGCTGCTCTGACTGCGCTTAACAACATGAGGGGTCATATCCAAACCACTCAGGGGAAATTTAACCATGTTTTGAAGTTTCATCCTTCGGTCTCCTTCCTGTGCAAAGAGAGGACAGCATGAACTGCAGTGACAGCAAGGCCACCGTCCTTGGGGAAAACAAAAGCCAGGAGAGAAATGCACAGGAACAAGCAGTGCTGCTGAAGAGGTGCTCTTGGCAGGTCACTCTGTGGCTAAACAAGCAGTCCTCCAGCATCACTGCAGACATCCTTACCTGCCTAAACCTTTTGAGGTGTATGATGAGAACATCAGGTAAGGTCCAGAGGCTCAGTGTGATGCTACCCTGCTGTAGCTGCTTGCAGTGTGGGCATCGCCACGCATCATCTGGGGCAAGCTACAAAAAAAGGCATGAGCTGGTATTAGTTTCCAAGTTCCAAGGCAGCAGCCACTGCTTCTTCACTGGCCAAAGTTCAGCACAGACACCAACCCTCAAATCCCAACTACCTCCAGCATTCATCAAGCCTCAGGTGTCCCAGTGATGCCTTGCAAAACAGCAAGGCAGAATTCACCTATAGCTGCTGTGCACATTACTTATTTTCACCTTTCAAAGCCCACAGTCCCTTAGAAATGAAAAACAAAAGAAGCCTGAGCAGAGTTATCCTCACAAGAAAACCAGCAGCAGAAAAGGCATGTGAACAAAAGGAACACTGGCATACTTCAAATTTCATCTCTGACACCATGCTGCCCTCTGAGAATCCTTTCACTCCTTATGTCCCAATGGCCCAGACTTACAAGCTGCAGAAGCTTGCACTGTCCACCACGGAGAATGTACCACTTCAAAGACACAAGCATGACAAGCACTTCCATCCAGAGCCCCACGCTCAGAAAATTCAGAAGGCAGAGAGCTATAAAGCTGTCAGACAATGTTTCTTTCACCTCCGAAAGAAGCAACCAGAGGGGCTCCAAAATAATTAAAGCTCAACCAGGGGTCCACAGTACACCTCAGGGACCATCCCTTTTTACAGCAAGTTACAGACCTCTGTCAAAGAGACACAGATCACTTCATGTTACAGGCAAGTTCCAGATCAGACCCATCTCGAGCCTGCCCTGTGGCACACTATTGCTTCTGCCCGTTTCACCTCCTCACATCCAGAGCTGAGCTGGAGGAGGAAAGCAGCCATACTCTTAAGAGTCCAGTCCCTGGGTGGCCGTGCTGCAG
>PPHD01016691.1:0-15434 GCA_002909625.1 Bambusicola thoracicus
AAAAAAAAAAAAAAAAAAAAAAAAAAGAGTATAAATTAAAGCCTTAAGTAATGGAAGAAATCCCTGTTTTCTGAAACACATTGTTGATGTTTTGTATATTTACATTATGTTGCCAAGGGTTTCAGTGATGGAAGGTGCATGAAAACTTTTCAAGCACTGCTTTTTTAGACTAAACAATTTTTGAGTTGTTGTTGATCATAAAACCTGGAGAATGAAGACTTAGTCACTGTGGTGACACATCCACCAACTAGAGTGGTTGGTGATCCTGCCCATGGCAGGGATTTGCAAGTAGATGATCTTTGAGGTCCTTTTCAACCCAGGCCATTCTATGATTCTATGATAAGTAATGGAAAACGGTCAAGAAGCAAATATCATCTTTTCGAGGCTGAATAGTATTTATATATGGCAGTATTTTGGGTTTTAGACAAGTTTAAAGTATAAAACTATGAACAATATACTCATCCAGAAATTGTATTGCGGTCCCTCCGTTTGTATAGCATTTCATTAGCATAACTTTTAGATGAAATGAGATTTTTTTATAAATCCTATTACTTCTAACTAACTTCCCTATTTACAGAAGTGTGGGAATTATATTTGAAAAGCTGCCTGTAAACATCAGATCTCTTTAATAATTCTACTTGTAAATTATTCAGTGTCTGTATCTGCCAATTATGTAAAGACCGTGTATTTGTGGTGAGCTCATTAAAATTGCATTTCAACCAACCTCCAGAATTCACCAGTGGGATTTCACTATAAACTCAATAAAATTTTGATTAGAGTTCGGAAACAAGAGCTTGTGAAAGCAAATACACTTTATTTGGAGCCCATATTCTGATGTACTTTCAGACCACTAAACTTCCTGTAAGTCCTACAAATAAGAATGCTAATTGGAGCCTACATTCCTTGACAAAATAAAAGTAAATTATTTGAAGAAACCCACACTGGAGAACAGAGAAGCTTGTAAATCCTTAAATACCTTAATATATAAAAAAATGTACGCAAATCACATTGGAGCTTTTGTAGTCATGGAGCCCCAGACAACATAAAGCCTTTTCCCCTTGTAAGGCACTTCCTACCATTTCCTAGTGCTGACTCAAATATACTGACAGTCACTTCAACCCGCTTGTGAAACTCGTTAAAGAACAATAAGCCTTCAAAGCTTCTCCAGAGGGGGAAAAAGCTCTCCTGCACCACGGTGTTGGCAGCATCATATTTTATACTGTAGGATTTCATACCTGTGTTCCACACATCTTTCAAGGCAGCATTATAATGTATTACCTTGTTTTCTACGGTGACCCAATGGCATCTTGCAAGTATTGAATAAGACAAGTTTCACTGATACACTGTGATCTAGCGGAACTTATATTTAAGGAATACCTTGAACTGCAGAACGTATCCAGGCTTCAGCGATAAATCTCTAGTCACTGCAAATCGGTCTCCATCTGATTTACCAAAGAGCATGGCAGAGGGGGTGGCAGAGCAGAAACTTTCATTTTTGGTCATCCCTTCATTGGCCAGTATTAACCACACACTCAGCTGGTTCATAGGGTAATCGAATGCTGGCTTTTCATAAAAGTTCTGTTAGAAATGAAGAGAAGAGCAACACAAAGAAGTACTACCTCCTTGCAGTGTGATTTCAGAAGTTTTCCAAAATTATCAGTTTTCCAATTTTGCCATTTACATGTTCTGTAATTGCCTCAAAACCGTAACTTTCAAAATTTGTTTCAAGTTTTTGAAGAGACACATACATACTCTATTGTAAAGATTAGGAGTCCTTTAGTGATATGATACGAGCCAGGTTTGTGCCATGTAGAGAGAGACACAGCTGCAAACATTACAAATGTTTCTTTAAGTATAACCTAATATTTCCAAAGAAAATCAAATTCAAAGAAATTTCTACCAGCAGGGAAGATGACTCTCATTTCATGGTGATGCCCACAGACTGTTCTTGCTTATTACCTGTGGTAATGTAGGATTAACAACAGGAATTATGTGCTTCTGCTTCTCTGACAAAATGATGATGTCATCGATGGCCCACTGATCGTACCCTTCTCCTGAAAACACAGGCTGCCACCACCGAAACCTGGTGCAAGGAGTCTTGGCGGCAGCTGGCAGCTCCAGATAGACAAACCTAAGAAAAGAAATTCAGTAGAATGTTACGGAAACATCATAGAGAAATGGGAGAAATACCGCTGAAAATGAAAAAGAGGCAGGACAGCCATTTCTCTTCCCAAGAAACTGTTATGCGTGATGGGCCTTACTTTCCCAGAAATGGCTGAACATTTGCCTGCCAATTGGAAGTAGTGAATGAATTCCTTAATTGGCCTTGCTTGTGCATGTAGCTTTTGCTTCACCTTTTGAACTTTTTTTTATCTCAACCCATGAGTTTTCTCACCTTTACCTTTCTGGTTCTCTCTCCCATCCCACTTAAGGAAAGTGAGTCTCTATGTGTTGCTGAGCTGCCCACTGGTATAAAACCACAACAACCTGCAACCTGTTCAGTATTATTTCACACAACTTAAATATATGCATTTCTGTGTATATTCCTTCCTGTGCTCTTTCATCATATCATGCTACTTTGTATCACTGAACCTGCTAGATCTTGCTTCTTTGGAAGACAGAAGTGAATAAATCATTTGGGGCCATACAGAACCTTCCTTTTCAGAGGGTTCCCAGTTTTTTGTGTCAGAAAGTAAGGAACTGGAAAATAAGATTTGGAGAGGTAGTATAAATAATAGATATACACAGCAACATACACTGTAAGGACCACTGCTCTTAGTTACTCCAGAGAGGTAAATGTTTTGTCTAAAACTAATGCATTGAATAGCCAGGCAATGAAGATTCCAGAGCATAGCTGGGGATATCCTTATTTGTTGGAAGCTTCCTGTAATTTCGACAAAGTAGAGGCAAAGTAAACAGTTTAATACTTTCAAATGCTGAGATTACTTTTAGAAAAAGAGTTTTCCAAGTTTACGACAGTCCTTCTGAAACCACCGTGTATTGAAGGCCAAGTGATAAAATTAGTCACATATTTACATTCTGCAAGAAATCAACTATGGTAATAGAAATCATGTTAATAGCTATTGAGACAAATGCAATTTCATTTTCCACTGGTAAACTATCTTCAGGTTTTTTAAGTCCCACTTTAATAAGATTTTTCCTTCATAATGACAAGGGTTTACTGTGGCAGCCTGGAAGAGTTTCCACATAAGGGCAGCTTTTAAGCACTATAGCTTGAAACGATTCTTCATGTTTACATAGACTAAGAAACAGTTTTCTTAAAGAGATGATGCAGTATGGATGTTACTGACTTAATTTAGGCAAAAATTTTACCTGGGTTTGCTGAAATCAGAGAAATACATTTCCGCTAGCAGCTGCCAGTTGATACCACCATTATTGCTATACTGCAGCAGCACACCTTCTTCTCTGCTGTCTGGTCTATTGCATGAAGAACTTTCTCCTCCTATCTGGATGTAAAACTGAACAAAATCCACCCAGGTAGTGTCCAAATCCCAGCTTACCAGCTGTCTTTTTCCAGCCTACAACAGAATGAAAAGAGGTGGAAAAAATAATATTAAATATGACACCTTCAATCCAAATTGATATATTTTAAAGTCAGGCACAGATGAATACTATACAGGAGTACAGAAGACATTGAATTTTGTGTTAACATGGCTTTTCTTGTTCTTAGGGCTATGGTACTCCTTGACCATCCTTTAGGTCTTAATCTCTCTGGTGCATTCCCACAAGCATTTTTACTATTGCAGACACAGCACTTCAATACACAACACAACTTTCTGACACAATTTTAACACAACTTTTTCATTCTTTTCCTCCTCACTCCTTCATGGTACCAAATGCCTTCAGGAGACATAAAGTATAAAGCAATGAAAAGGCATTCCTGACATCTCATTTTTCTTGCACTGCAAAGTGTTACTGGGACACCTGGAATTATACCATCAATAATGCCTACTGTGTTTCAGGAAGGGAAGTACAGCTAATGTCTCAGATGACTGACCATCATTTATTTTTTGTATTGTATTTGCCTAGCAATCAAACTCAATTATGATCAGATCCTTGTGTACTATAATATCCTCATATATTTTATCCTCTGATTAACCTGGTCTTGTCTTATCAAGACCCTTACAACATCCAAGAGTATACACTTTTCTCTGTTTCACTTAAGCATTTTCTCTCTACTCTCCCTTTGGTCCAAGGACCGCTCTGCTGGCACAGATGGGTGACTTCACTTTCTGTTCAAAGTCTCTTAGTATTAGTGGCACTCAAGATTCTTTGTTTTGTGATCGTCTCTGTGGCATTTGTTTCTCCAGTTGCTAACCCAGTGCTATTTGCATGGAGAACAGCCTTCCCACATGTTGAGATCAGCCCATTTGACAGTTTTCCTTCCAGTTACCTCTACAAAAGCAGTGCATAGAAGATTTGCAGCAATGTAGTTCATCTCCTAAACAATAACAAGGAAGGGGCATTTTCTCTTCGTGCCTTATGTGAGTAGGATTTATTCATACACAAAGCAATGTTCTCCTAGTATTATGAATCTAGTCTTTCAACTAAAATGTATGGATTTAGTTCCAGTTTTATGTGAGCATAGCAGAGAAAAAAAATTGCCTCATAAAATTTAGTGAATAGCATTTCCCGGGATGTTTTTGAGTTCTAGCAGGAAACAGCTCTTGGGCACCTGTAGTGTGGCTCATGTGGTCACTCTGTACTTACTGACAAAAGAAGACAGAGGATATTCAGCTAAAAGGCGCTCTAAGTGCAAAAATCTTTTACTGTAATTGCAGTTCTCCCTTTCCCCTCGTACTCCCTGCTTGAGACTGATCTTGTGGGCTTCACAGCAACAGGCACATACAGTGCTGCCCATGGTGAGACAGGACAGAGGACAAGAGCAGTGTCCCTACAAAAGCGCCCCATGTGCACCCCACCTGTCACAGCCCTGCCCCAGTTCAGCCCCAGTTGTGCTGCCACAAAGCACAGCGTGCAGCTGGAGGGGGGCTACAGGGATCATCTTTCTGCATTCATCAAAACTAGCTGCAACCTGGCATGGCATTAACAGTGAAAACACCCTCTCGGAATGGAGCAGACTTGACAACACACCAGCTGGTTTGAATTGCCTAAAAATCACAGAATAGTTTAAGATGAAATGGACCTTTAAAAGTCACCTAGCTCAACCCCTCTGCAATGAAGAGAGACACCTGCAGATAGATCAGGGTGCTCAGTGCCCCACCCAACCATACCCTGAATGTCTCCAAGGATGGGGCATCCACCACCTCTCTGGGCAGCCTGTTCCAGTGCTTCACCACCCTTACTGTAATTTTTTTTTTCCTTATATCCGGTCTGAATCTCCCCCCTTTTAGTTTGAAGCCGCTTTCCCTTGTCCTATCACAACAGACCCTGCTAAAATGTCCTCTCCATCTTCAAGTACAAAAAGGCATTAAAAAGACAAAATTGGACTAAGCTGTAAAAATGGTGCTTCTGTTTAAAGTAATATTTATGTTTTTCCCAGTCTCGTATATCTGTGACCCTCCTACACATTTCAAGTCTGAAATAAACAAATAGCACTGATCTACCTGGACATAAGTAATAAGATTTTTGAGCTGAGAACTAAAAAATAATCTGTATTTCTTACAAGATGATAGATGAATTTCAGTTGTGTTTCAGTTGTATTTCCCATTCCTACTCAGTTTAGGGTAAACTCAGAACAAAGACACATTAATTGTTTTTTTTCACAGAATATTTTGTTTTGCTGGTGTTACAGCCATGGCTTGTTCATAGACTCCACCAAATAGGCCACATCACACTGGTAGGCTAATTTCTGGAAAACTTATTGAAGATACAGCCATATCAATTGAGTCTTGAATACTGTCTGCTTTTTTGGTTTGTTTATTCCCAGCTGAGTAAAGCCATCCTGGATGGTGCCAGGATTGTGAGATGGGCTCAGACTTAGGTGCAGTCCCAAGCTTCCCTGTGCAGGCCAACATGGCTAATACTGGCCCAAGACACTGTGACATGACACTGATAATGTTTTGGTAGTTTGCTTTTTTGTGTTCAGAGACCCATAGCAATTCAAAATTGTTTCAATCAAATCAAACTTTTCCAAAAGGTTCCAACACTGTTGCTGTCCCATGGGCAAATATGTCCCATCTGAGTGTCGGAGATCTGACTGTAAAACTATTCTGAGGATGTTTTTCATATCTATATCATCCCTGCTCCAAACTGGCACTGACTGCTAAAGAGTCATCCACAATACCAGGTTAATTGAGAAAGGGCATGAGTTACTTAAAACCTGAAAGAAATTGCAGGAGCTAATTGCTAACACACCTATAATTGATTACAGTTAATTGTGAAACAAAAGATAGATGGCTGACAGAACAAAGGCAACATTCGTTCTGATAGCAGTG
Organism: Bambusicola thoracicus; assembly: GCA_002909625.1. Taxonomy (NCBI): domain Eukaryota; kingdom Metazoa; phylum Chordata; class Aves; order Galliformes; family Phasianidae; genus Bambusicola; species Bambusicola thoracicus. Next base: position 6,420 of record PPHD01016691.1, read on the forward strand.
ATTGATTATGGCAGCAAACATTAGACACTCAAATAGAAAGTGGCTAGCTGAGCAACTGTAAAGAAACAGAACCTGTGAATATGAGCTCCCAAAACAATCTAGAACTGTTGGGCAGCTATGAAAATAATTTTTGTAATGTTTATCACCACGAGCACTGGACACCTTGACAAAGACCTAAGCAGAAAGCCACCTTCAGCTGATGGCACACAGACTGCTACTACTCAAGAAATGAAAGATAACCTAATCCTTAGAGATCAATAGAAAGAAGCCAAGAATTTCTAAATGAGATTTTCACTCCTCCTTAGCAGAAATCAGAAGAAAGATCATAGCAGGTTAATTACAATTTAGCAAACTTCTTTGAGAAACCTGGGATAAGGAACTGAGCCAGAAGGAGAAGCATCTAACAGATAAGACAATCATATTAAAAAATCCAATTATCACAATTAGCTACTTAGACTGATTGGTTTACTATGAAATTTTCAGCACAGAGCTGCATTTCCAGGGGAGGTGGATGTGAGACTATGTAGGAGCGCTGAAAATTATTTGATGAGTTAGATTTTTGTAATGAGGTTAACAACACATGATTACACAGCTTTGCACACCGGGTTATTCTACTGGGACTAATCCAGTTCTCACAGCAGCAGTGGCAGTTTGATCAAACCCTTACAAGAGAAGCTGTACTTATACTCTTCCTTTCAATTAAGAACAACAAAAAAATCCATCCCAGCGGACTTAGACCTGAGGAGCAACAATGGAAAACAAATCTGTGATTACAACCCATAATCTTACATCTGATCATAAAGATCTCTTTTTATGTTACGATTGCTATCAATTTGCAGAATTCTGTATATCTTTTTCTTGCTGTACTATTTTTTTCTGTAACAGCCAAGTCATACAAGAGTGTTCTCTTTCCGGCTAACCAGGCACTTTCTAAATGCTGGAGGAGTTGCTTTTGCACTAGTTTTGGTTTTTTGATCTCAAAGTAAGATCCTTGTCCTTCCTGAAAGCCAGCCTTTCTTGATGCCTCATCCAGAACATGACAGAAAAAATGAGTTCAGTTTGCTGAGAAAGAACTGTGTCTTAAAACAGAACGTGCATAACATTAATAACAGTATTAATATGTGCACTTTCCAGCATGTTGACAATTTGCTTCTTTCCATTACATTTGGCATTTCTTGGGTATACAATGCACATGTCACTCTCCATTTCTTTGGACTGCTTTGTTTTTTTACCTGCAGAGTACAGCTGTGCTATTTAATGCACTTTTCATACTGCACTTTGCTGTGCCTCAGAGCTTTCCGCTACCTTCCTTTTCTCTTCCTTATAACCCCATCCTGTTCCATTAAACTGACATTACCACATGCCTTTCTCAGTCTCCTGTCCCTTATTGATACCTTGTTGAAGTATAGTGAGGAGCCAGAGGAGATGACCCCACAGCCTTCCTCAGGCTTTACAATCTCTCCTCCAATAACTTCTTGCCACTCTGTCTTCAGGACATCTGGGTTCTCAAAATCAGACATGACAGTTGAAGGAAGGGGATTTTCAGGCTGACACTCTGTGCCCCGAAATCCTGAGTCACACCTGGAGGGAAGCATAAGCATAACAACCTTTTAAAGTTCTTATCTGATACTCACAATTAGTTAAGACCTTTTAAAATTACATGTAAAAAAATCATTCAAGAATTGGAATTTTGCATGCTAGAAACAAGCTGGGATACCTGGATAACTGAAAATTAGCTATATTTTGCTTTAAAAAACAATGCAGTGCCCAGAAAGTTTAAAGCTGGCAGGCAGCACTCTGCCTTCAGTATTGCAGTAACTCTGAGAGTCTGCAAAGCAGCTCTGAGCTGGTTCTTGATGTCATTCTGACCCAGTGAAACAGCTCCAGCCCTGTGCTAGAGCCCCTTGAGCAGAGAGCCACCAGGACACCGGCAGAAGGGCTTTGTACCTGCAAACACCGTGGTCACACCAGCCATGTCCACTGCACATGTTGGGACACTGCTGTCCAATGTAGATGTTGTCTAAGGCCCATTCATCCGGTGCCGTGTAGTAACACTGACTCCATCGGAAACGTGTGGCACTGGACCTTAAAAGCAATAACAGTGCTTTAATGTGGATGCTTTACAGTATTGCAGGCAAAAAATGCAACTATAAAAATTCAAATTGGTCTCGCAGCCATTGCTGTAAAAACGAACACAACCAAAGACAGAGTTTTACAAGTGAACTTTCTATACGATGTCGCTTACTGCACAGGGTTACGTAAAAGACTTTGCTGTTAATAATGACATTTCTGTGGAAGTCTACAGAGACGCTGCAGAAACTTTATGCTTAATGGCCACACTAATTTAAGACAAAACTACCAAGGAATATTATCAGATTTTTATTATCAGATTATTTATCCTGTGAGGGTGAAAGGCTGCAAAACAAGAAAGTTGGATCAAGATTGTGACCTTGATATTTATATTTTTGGATGGTTAATAGGGTATAATGCGTGTAAAAAAGTTTCATATGATATTTATTCAAAAAAAATAATCTTTGAAATTAAACTTCTTGCAACTAAGCATTTCTCTTCTTTGAACAATGGCTATTTCCATTCAAAAAGTTGACAGTTTTTTCTTGAATACGGACAGTGATACTAAACTAGATTATGCTAGTGACATTATGGTGACATTACAGTCACCAGTTTTTGAAAAAGACTGTCACCACCAAGCCTTCCCAAGCTCTACTGCCAAATGGTACAATGTGACGCCAACCAGCTGGTGGGACGGGCATCATACAGAAGTGGCTGGGGAAGTGAGAAAAAATATTGCATGTGAAGTGAAACAAAAATGGGAAATCATTGTGGAGTACAAGGAGCTGTGGTGGTTGCATGGTGGATCTGGGGAAAGAAAGGGCTGGCTGAGGCAGTGTGGGAAGTGAAGCTTGGTTATAGAGCTACAGAGGGAAAGCAAAGCTGACAGCAGCAAAAAAAAAAAAAAAAAAAAAATCAGACACTACCTTGGCCTTTGTCTGGCCAAAGGCTGACAGGGCAGGCAAATGAGGAGAAGCAGGAAATTTCTACAAGAAGTAGGAGATTCTTTCCAAGCAAGTTTCTGAGCCACATGGCTATGATATGATGGCATGAGATATAATGCTCTTATTCTAACTTAAGTAAAAAAAAACAAAAAACAAACAAACAAACAAAAACACCAATAACAAAAAAAAAACCTTCCTCCCTCTCTGGAAATCATATAGAGTAACAGGTTAAGATGAACATAATAAAGGTGGCTGAGTCACCTGTTCATATGCGTGGAAGTGGAAGAATGACTATGGGAGGCTTGGGCAGCTAAAATGGATGGTATGGCACAGCTGTTACCCATCCAGTCACACACTAGAAGCATACAAAGATCAAATTAATCTATGCCTGGATAATTTTTTAGAATTCAAATACATGAACTCCTTTAAAAACAAAAAACAAGGCTGCCCAAGGGCTTGATGTTCAATTGCAATGACCTTTGTTTTTTTTTCAGTACCTGTTTGATATTGAAAGTACTGTAACTAGTTTTACAGAGTTATAGAGCTGATCTGCAGGGGCAGATCTGCAGATTAAATACTCCCTCAGGATAAAATGCATTGATGGGTTACATTACAAGACCTATGAATTATCCATTAAAAGCGCACAATTTCAGCAATCTGCCCACTAAGGACTTCCTAAGCATGCAATAGGCACAGAGTACAGTAAATACTGACCACAATTATTTTCTGAGTGCTCTAAAGCCAGCATGTTGCCTTAGTGGTGTTGCTCATGTTCACTACAGTGCATCAACAGTGCCTCAGGGGGCTCTGCACAGACTGTGCTCTGGAGAGCTGTGGTAGTGAGTATTAACTCTGGTGTGCACTGAGAAAAAGAGCAATACTGAAAACAAATAAAGGCTTTTACGCATACAAAGACAAAAAAAGACCTCCTAGCAGAAAAAAACAGCGTCATGTTGTCTGTGACAGGAATGGAATCTGTGGCTTCCTTGATTTTTGTTAGGGGAGATGTGTGAGCAGAGGTGTGCAACCCTGCAGGCCCAGAAGTACCTACACAGGGGTATATAGTGTTGCATGGAGGTAATTAGGGCATCAAGCAAAGAGAGGTCACCCCCAGAAAGAGCTTCACCACCACACATCCCTATCCCCCAGAATACAGGGTGGTGGAGGGCTGGCTGAAGATGAGGCCTGTGGGCTGAGGTCTCCATTGCAAAAGCAACACTGCTGGAAAACCAGTCCTGCTTGCTTGCTACTTGTGAGAACTTTCCAGCACTGCTCTGTGTTGCAAAGGAGCAACAGCTTAAGAGGATTATGCTGTTAAAAATGGTAATCAACCATTTATAAACACCATGTTAATTAAGGAAAAAGAATAAGAAGCTGAATGTCAGCTGCATTCTCAGTTTTCTGGACCACCACCATTTGGATGGACACCTACTCAAATGGGACGCATGTATCGAGGAGTTACCAAATAATTTTATTACAAGCAAAATAAATGTCTCCAATACTTCAACAGGAGTTGCAGTAGATGACCTTCAATGGTCTCTTCCAATGCAAACGATTCTGTGATTCTCTACTGCCTCCCAGCTTTTTCTACAAGGTTAAAATGCTACTGGAAGGTTCTTTGGCTTTCTGATGACACTGGATCTAAATTGGACTGATGTCAAATGGAAGTCACTGCTATTGTCTGTAATTTTACATGAGCAAAAGGAAATGGTGGTGAGTCCCAGATGTCTTGCAAGTGAAATGAAGCCTTTTCTATTATAATTTTTTTTTCAGATATGTGATTTAAATAAAATCACTGTCTTCTCTCCTCATATTAAAAAAACCTAAAGATTTAACGCAGATTTGTGGTTGATACAATTACATTTGCTACCTTCTGAGTTACCATAATTACATTTACCCAATTATCCTGAAACTCTCATTCAGTCATTAGGTGTTGATTTGTTTATGAAGTCAGCAACTGACAGCTGCTTATATCTCATTAAGGCCTGTTCATATGTAAATGCCTTCCATAAAACTGAAATTAATTTTCATCAGGGTTAGAAATATTCAGTTCAAGTACAACACAATTTCAGTGAGCAGGTGCATACATTTCATTTATCCAACAAAACTCTCACAGTTGCAGCAGATTTCCTACTGCATCGAATTTTGGATAACACAGGGACCATGTAAAGTCATGTATGCCAGATGCTGAATGTCTACAAACACACAAAAATACCAGCACACTCAGAAAGTTTTACAACAGAGCTGGTTACTGATACAAGCCATTTTCTCTTGCACAGTAACAAAGCCTGATGTTTCCAATGCACCAAAGGCGCAAACTCTCAGTAAAGAGACGTAAACGCAAGGATGACACCACAGGAAATTGTACTGGGGCTGAGTAAGAGTGTGAGGACATACTGAGGCCACCAAAGGTCACACTGGGACTATTAAGACCTCAAGCCCAGGTCCATTTTTGGCAGCACATCTGCACTGCTTTTCCTGGCCATCACCTTTATTTTGCAAGCTGGTGCTTGTAGCAGTGAGCATGGAGGGAACAGAAGGTGGTGAGAGGTATGTTCACCAGCAAATCTTAGGCAGACTTGCCTAGTGTTTGTTACTGTACATGTGGTATACAGTAGATTCAAAAATGCAAAAAATTCTCCTTCCAGTCACAACCCAAACCTTGCTGGTGACACCAATGGTAAGAGGGAGAGTGGCTGAGATCAGCTTTGTGAATCAGATTATTTGCGGTGGGGATTATGCAGCCATTCTTCCTCCTCACCCTGACTACTCAGTAGCACAGCACAGTCATAGTGAAATGTGTTTTATGAAAACCAAAGTAATGTTCAGTGGTAATTTGTGCCTTCATTACAAACACAACTCTGCTAACAGATGGGAATCCTTTCAGATACGAGACGAAGTGTGAAATATTTATGATTTGTGCACAGTATTAAATGGTAACCTGGTTATTATTTCACCGTAACTTTTCCCCACAGTCTCCTAAATTAAAATGGAATTATTTGCTTCTGTCAACTCATATGCTGAGGAAAAATACTAGATCTTAAAGAATAAAAGCTCTACAACACTGATATTAGCATAAATTAGAAAATGTATAATAGTAACTTTGACTATGTAAATTAATTTTAAAATAACAGCCTACTTTGGAACAGATCCTGAAAAATTCTAGACACTTTTTAAAATTTCTAAGTGCCTCCATGATCCATAGATTTTACAGCTGATGGTACAGATCAGCATGTAAGATTTAGTACATAATAATTACAGGGTAATGTGTGCCATTTGGTATTATCTGACTTGACATGGTTTAAAGATTCAATTTTTGTTCATGATGGTTTGTCTGTAAACATGAAATTCTGCAAATTGGCTCTACTGAAAGAATGGTGTTTTGGAGGAAGGTAACATTGCGTGTTATGCTGAGGCTGTGGAGAGTGCAGAAAAAATGGCAACAGAGGGAAAACACAAAGACAACTTATCTGTGCAAGTTCTCATTGTAGTTGCTGTTAGGTGGAACAGAGGCAAGGAGTAGCTAATTGGAATAATTTAATTCTCAAATGCAGGAAGTGAGTGAAGATTAGCAAGATTTACAACAACCTTCTAGTTGTATATTATAGTAAAGCTTTAAAAATAAATAACATAAGCAATAACTTAGTTAAATTAAAATGAGTGGGCAAAAACAGGTTTTATTACAGTAAGCTGAATAGGATTCTTTTTTTAAAAAGCTATTTTTGAAGACATGCTATAAAAAGAAACAAAAGGTAAAAAATTCCCAGAAATGAATAATTAGTTATTGTTTATGCAAGGCTTTGGTCTGGAGATGTAAACAATAAGGAATGTTAAGAATAAAAATTAACAATCTAAATAAACACTTCCTCCAGTGACCCATTTAAAGAGAAGCCACTATTTTTGAAAGAATCCAAATTTTATTAGAAGTCACAGTATACGTTAAAAACAATCCTTAACAATAGTTTCTAGTGACTTCAGCAACATTTCATTCCAGTGACGTGAGGAAGGCATTTTATGTTAAATACCCATGACTTTGAATTAGCCCCTATACCACCCCTTGTCTTGAGAATGACCTACATGGGACTTGATCTTCGTAGCGAAGTAAAAGCAGACAAAGTAGATGAACTATCTGCACCCTCCCGTCCAAAGAAAGAAAGAAGGAAAGAGGGAAAAAAGGAAAGAAAGGAAGAAAGAAAGAAAGAGAGAAAGAAGGAAAAAGAGAGAGAGGGAGAAAGACTCACCAAGTCTTCTGTGGTAAAAGGACAGTGATTCTCCTCCACTGAGTAAATTCGTTGGAGTGGTAAATACTTGCTGAGGTAAACTCCTGGCAGCTCGGCATACTTGGAAGACATTCCTTGAAATAACACATTTCAAAACCAGGATAATGTTGAGGCAGAGTTAGGAACAAACGTGATGTTTAAACATTCACTGTACTGGGAGCTTATCTGGGTCCAGATGTCCAAGTGGAAAACCCAGAAGTAGAAAAGTCCTGGGATGCTCCAGAGAAATTTCTCAAACAAATAGCAGTGGACAATTTAGGATAGGATGAACCCATATCACCCATTTAGAGAGTTATGCTTCATGTTAGTGTCTAGTAATATTCTATTTTCCTCCATGAGAGTGTCTGGTTCATTTTTATATTATTCTCACCCTAGCACCTAGCATATCCAATGGATAAGGTCTACAAATGTACAAGGAAATAAGTCTACACAACTGACCTCCCTACCAATACGCCAGTCATTTCAGAGATCTACATGTGAAGCCACACATGCGGACGACACTCTTTCCCACTACAGTGGGAGCAGTAGGAACCAACAGAGTTGCCCAAGAGCACCAATTTCAGGCACCCAGCTGAATTCCACTAAAATTGCATCTAAATGCCCTTACCATGCTCTGCAGATGTATTCATTTTGTAAAACAACAGCAAGCGATGCAATTTTGCTCCTTCTGCTTCTATGATCTTGAATCTTTAATTCAAGACTTCCAGAGAGGTCTGTTCCCCAAATCTTTCGTCTTTTCAGAAAGTCTGATCATTGCCACATCTTTTTTTTTTTTTTTTTTTTTTTTTGTAATAAATATGAACACAGTCCATTATACCACTTTCTTATCATTTTCTAGAATTGTTTTTTTCCTTGTTATTCTATTTTTCTTCAATATTCCATTTACCTTTTTACATATTGCCAGAAAGCACCCCAAATTTTTTGTAGTTTGGCTTTGATGAGGTATTAGTAAAGCATTTAAGCTCGTGTTTAACTTTTCTGGCTACCCATCTGGGGAATCCATACTACCACTACTGCCTCAGTATAGCTGCTTCCAGATCATCTCCAGCTCTCCCACAGTCTTCTCTGCTGGGCTCCAACCCATGAGGTGTGTCAGACACAAGGGACTTTCACTTTCCTGTGTGAGTATTATATTTTGCTATGAAACTAGTAATAAAGCAATTATATTCTATGGTAGTTAAAGCAATTGGGAATATTTATATAGTGAAATATAAGGAAGAGCAGAATATATTATTATTTCACAGAAAATTTTATTGGTCAAATATCTTAGAATGTTAAAAGAAGATCTGATATCTCATTCTGTTTTTGTTGTTGTTGTTGTTGTTTTTGCTGTTTTTTCCCCCAATAGATTTGCTAAAGAATTAGTTTCCTTTCCAGCAATTTTCAAACATATTTTGTTGAGTCATCTCCCATAAAAGATCTTAGAAAATGGGATCTGATCGGTGTGTGTGAAGCAAACAAGGCTTTCAAACGTCTCAATTAGTGTTTTGTGTACTGGCAAGATTACATCCTTTATGCATACTACAAATAGCCTTCTTTATTACTGTTTAATCACAGCAAACTGGGTGGTATTAGGAAAATGATTTGGTTGCAAGTCCTTCTTTCTGAATTCAGTTCCACTTAGATAGGAAAGGAGCACTAAAATCTGAAGGCAACTGATCTTTCATTGGTGACAAAGTAAAGCCCCAAACATCTACCACTATGAACTATTCCTGGACACC
>PPHD01016692.1:0-13132 GCA_002909625.1 Bambusicola thoracicus
TTCTGAAAATATCATATATTGTTGTTATGAAACAATATTTGAAAAGCATTCTTGGACTTTCAAAGTGAAAAATATACTATAAAAATAGGAATAATACTGTTTCATTTCAGAATGATCAGTGAGATATATGAGGATATAGTTACACAAAGCTGATCCAAATTGAAATTACACATGTTTAAAATATAAAAATATTTATTTTTCTGCAGAATCAATTAGAGAATGATTCCTATATGCTCTTCCTTTATCTTCCCCTAGCCTGAAACACCTGCATATGCAGCCTATTACAAAGATCTGCTTTAACTGTTACTTGCAGTACCGAGGCACACAGAAAACATACAGCATACAGATTTATTTTCCTTAAGGGCAGTTCACAGCGACTTTATATCCCAATGACTACTATGTTTCCATTTTAGTTTAAGGGTTTTTATCTTACAAACTATTACAACTTTTCTGGACTTATAAGAAATACCCCTACAGCCTGGAAGAGACCATGGTGGGACAGGTGTCCATGCTACAGACTATAGAGAATTCCAAGAAAGAGAATGGGGATAGATCCTGAAGGAACAAGGTCTCATGGAGAACCAACAGTGCAGATAATTTTTTTCCTGAAGGACTGCAGCCTAGGAGTATAGGAATATTACCTCCTTCTGCATGTTTTTCGTCTTTGACACAAGTTTCATGTAAAGACCCATTTGGATCACAGGAACAAGGCTGGCATGGATCTGGACTATCTGGCAATACCTATAGAAAGAGAGATATTATTAAAAAAAATCATACCTTTATTGAGTGGAAACATTTACTTTTTAAACAAAAGTTAGAGAGTTGCATTCTGTGTAGGAAACTTAAACAAAAAAGGGTGATTGCCTAACTCAACTCATGCAGACTCAATTTTAATGTTCTGTTTTAGATTTTCATCAGAAACATATAAGTTTAGATACAACTAGGTTTTCAACGAAAACAAAACAAGTATATAGCTATTAACAGAGACTGGTATCATTAAAAGAAATTGTCAAGTATCAATGAATTATAGAATGGTTTGGGCTGGAAGGGACCTTTAAGATCATCTAGTTCAAATCCCCTTCTATAGGCAGGAACACCTCCCACTAGACCAGGTTGCTCAAAACCCCATCCAGCCTGGCCTTGAATGCTTCCACAGAGGAAGCATTCATAACCTCATTGGGCAACCTGTTCCAGTGTCTCACCACCCTCAAACAAAAAAATTTCTTCCTAATACCTAGTCTAAATCGACCTTCTTCCAGTTTAAAGCCATTTCCCCTCATCCTGTTGCTACACAGCCTTATAAAAAGTCTCTCCTCAGCTTTTCTATAGACCACCTTCAAGTACTGGAAGACCACTGTAAGGTCCCATCATCACTCCCTTCTTCAGGCTGAAGAACCCCTGCTCTCTCATCCTGTCCATGGGGGAGGGAGGGAGGGGGGTGTGCTCTAGCCCTCTGAATTTAAAGTAGATTTTAAACATTGACCAACTGAAGTAGATTTTAAACATTCACTGGCTAAAGTAACCTTGACAAATAGTTTAGTTTTTCTGGTCAACAAGATTCAAATAACTAATTGTTTTTTGTCAGTCAATAACTACACAAAAAGAGAAGTGAAAAAAAAGCAAACAATTTCCTATCCTTTCAGAAGAGGTTATCTCAAACAAAATTAAACTTTAGTCTAACACCAGACTGGGGATGTAAATTACATATACTTTTATCTATATTATATAATGTATATAGAGATATAGTTCCTATTAGTCAGATGACAACCAATTAATGAATAAATCAAGTGTCATACTGCTGAATAGATCAGTACTCCTCCTCTACAGGCTCTAAGACTAAAAACTGTATCAGGGAGAATGTAATTATTGTTATTTGCTGATGTTTTCTGTTTGAGGAGTGAAAAGCAATCAGACTAATGGGCATGATTTCCTCAACTGAAACTATGCAGACAAAATGTCAGGAATTTAAACACACACAATTAGTATAGCTATTTAAAGCACAGGCACAGCATATAATGTGCATCTTCTGACAGCTTTGTTTTAGAAGAAAATATAACCGTATATGCTGAAACACAAAAAACAATTCTTGTTACACTAAAAATGAAAAGCATTCCTGGGACACCATGGAATTTCAGTTATTATTTTTTCTATATTACCTTTTAAAAATAAAATTTATAGTCAAACTTTATCCAATATTGAGCATTGCAATATTTCTTTGGTCTTTGATAACACATCTTGAAATTTACTACTGAGGTAAAAGTTCTATTTACAGGATCACATCCTCCTTTTAACTGAAATATTAGCTGGAGGCTCTGACCTCAGTGCATTCCTTCATATCAACAAGATTTAGATTCATATTTCTGAACATTAACTTCACAGATTTCCAGCTGGGAAAAGCAATTGCTACACTGTCAGAGTTTAAAGTTAGCATTCATAAAATGGCATCCAAACTCTGTCACCTCTTTTTTAATATTAAATTCTCCATGCTGAAGTGATAGTTTGAACATAGTGAATTACAGTCAAGTGACAACAGGACATGCATTTACCCCGTTAGGTCTGAAGTAGCCATCAACACAGGTCTCACAGTTTATGCCATCAGTGTGGCTTGTACAGTTAATACACACTCCACCCCCGATGTATTCTCCAAAAATATTCAAACTCTGATTTCTGTCTGCCACATTCTGATCGTAGTAACATTCCTCAGTCTTCCCATGACAGTTACATGCTAAAAGAGAAGGAAGTGTATTAGCAAAGACTTTCTAAGTTATCAAAATCAGTCTTTTAGCATTTCATTCATTTGTACCACATGCAGTATAACTGAGAACACATTCAGGCATTAATTTTCTACTTCATCTACAAAAAGAATGTGGTCTAGTCACAAATGCAGCCTGAAACTCTGCACATTGTATTCTTTTCTTGATATTTCATCTCAGAGGGAGAGGTAGTGGACAGATATAAATTAATCGGGTTCTTCTGTCTTTATTTTCTTCCTTTTTAAAATTGATGATCCAGGATTTTTTTTGGCAGTTGCACACACATACAGCTCATGAAATAGCAACTTAAAATAAGAGGAATCATAAGAAAAAAAAACAAACAAAAAACACAGAATGGTATCAGTAAATTAAAATAACTTTCACAAAAGCTAAAAGATGTCCAAAAAACACTTGTTTTTCACATATGCATATAAGAATTCAGTCAGAACAAAAGAGATTTCCAATCTTAAAAATTTTTGAGAAGTTCAGATCTACACTGAAACATTCTGAGTTCAATAAAAGTACACTTCTACATGTTCTTTCTCTACTGACTTTTTTGAGTTAGTCTGAATAAGTGAACAACACCAATTCATCAACAAATGTGGTTAGAAATAACATAAATTGCAAAATCATTTAGGACTCAGTTTCAGTTTTCACCAGCAACTCCAGTAATCCTCTTCTGTTCTGCTTTCAACTTACGTTCACATTCGTGCTTAACCAGGAAAGTCCCAGCATGCCAAGGTTTTTGATTGAAACCAGGACAACACCGATCACATGTCTCTCCACAAGTGTTGTGCTCACACTGACAGACAGATTTCTAATTTAAAAGAAAAACAAATATTTACAAAATGTGATGATTTGAAGAATTTGTCCCTGTATGTAATCTACATTTCAGCTGAAATTATGAAAACATTATTAATAGATAAAATCTGTAATTCCTTTGCTTACTCATTTTTGTTTATTTATGCTGCATTTATTTATGCTGTATTCACTCATGAGAGACAAAAGTTTAACTTCAATAGTTCAATTTTAGGAAAGCAGCCAGAGTGTGGAGGAATTTGGCCAGAGAATCTTAGGATAATCTAAGAACACAGGAGAATCTACTTCCAACTTACTGAAGTAAGGAGAATAGGAGAACAAACATTTCCCAGTGCAGCAAATAAGACAGAATGCTGGTAGTCCTCAAACAGAGCTTCACATTATAGGAAAACTGACTTGATTGCTAGCTTAAACTAGAAGGGGTGATCCAACCTCTGCCCTTCCCTTGATGTAGCACTCCTGCAGCTGCAGAGTAAAATCAAGTTTGCTGACTGATTCTATAAAAATAGTCATCTTTTGTTTTAACTTTAAGATTATTTTTTGCTGGATGATTCAATTCATATTGTAACCTTCTAATTGTACAATTAAATTGCATATGAGGGTAGCAAGTAAAGGTGGTGGAAGGAAGATCACCACCCTTGCAGTGGTCTTCCAGTTTCTCAGATCACCTCAGTCCCAGCATGAAAATATTGTAGGCATGCAAACTCTGAGCCTCAGAAGAAGACAGGGAAAGAAATAAAGTGCTGTTCAGAGTCAGGAACAAAAACTGACTTTCCAAATGTTTTTCCGTGGAGCAGATGTCCTTGAGTTGGCCCTCACATGGGCCACAGGATAACATAGCAAGATTACCTGGAGAAATTCTATGGCTGACCAGCTAAAGCATGAATCTTGCAAAACAATGACAAGTTAAAGAATGCTTCAGAACAGCAAGGCAGTAAACTCAAGTAAATTTATTCTTCTTAGTGCTAGAGGAAAATTTATAGAATCACAATGTTTTACAAGCCAAAGTCCACCTATTTCAGTATCGCTCATTCTAGGGAGTATCCTTGGAGATCTAAACCAAATATTCCAAATCTCTTATGGCTTGAGTTGTTTCACTTACTGTATTTGTGATACTGGTTAGACAAAATATATTTGTCATCCTGCAAAAGATGATACCACACTTGTCAAAATGCCCTTTTAATCAAGTAGCCCAACAATCTGAAGTCTGCCTTCATCTGCAATAATAGATGTTATTTTCTGAGGTAGGGCCCCAAGGCACTGAGATAACACAGCAGTGTGATAACAAAGACCATCAATGTCTTTGAAACAACAGTACATTACTTGCTACACACATCACTACTGAAAAGGCTTACAAGGATTAAAGCAAGAAGTTTGTAGAATTTTTGAAAGGTACCATGGAAACTGCTTAGAAATGCTAATGCAATATCTGTCAGACTTCTTCTTGGATTTTTTTTTTGTTTGTTTGTTGTTTGCTTGTTTTTTTTGTTTTGTTTTTTTTTTGGCGTGGGGGGGGTTAATCAGTTCTTATGCAATTTTCTATGTCATACAGAAACAAGATTTCCTGTTATACTGCACAAGAATTCTAATTTAGTGAATAGCATAAGAAGAGCTCCCACGTTGTGGCACACCAGTAATATTAGTAGACTGCAAATTCTGTATTAGTAATGCTGTGCGTTTTGACTATAAATAATGAATGATATTTCTATATTTTTGTTATAACAGCTATATGTTTATTAATGGTGCAAAAAGAGATTTACATGTTTAGAATAAACTGTGAGCAGTTTGTGATTTTCAAGACTAGATTGACTGATCACTCAATATTTCATGTACAGTAAATATGCCATTATAGAATCATCATTTGTTTGCAAGTATTGATTAAATACTTGTCAGTTATTCAGGAAATATCTAAACTAATATCAAATAAGAAAAATAGACAGTATTCAATTCTACAGATACATAATGTAACCCTAATTTCTGGGTTTTTTTTCTTTTTTTCTTTTTCCCTAGGAAATATTGAATATGAACAGAATTATCTGAAATCTATTCTTCCAGTATAGAGAAAGCTTCTGCTGACGTGGCATGAATGGCAATTGTTCTGGTTGCCAGCACTGTTTTATCCTGACACAGCTTCTGACTGTTCTTCTAGGTCATGAGTGTGCAATCTTTTGGACTGCCTCAGCTGCAGCGAGTGAAAAGAAATTATTCTAGCCTGCATATAAAATATGTGATATGGTTGATGAATATAAGTAATAAAGATTATATATAGTTATTAAAACATTAAAAAAGAGGGCAACACAAACTTAAAACAAGTGGTTTGAATATGTGTGTTCTAGATGAAGAAGAAATGTGAATTCACAAAATTCTGAGAAATGTCAAGATTCTTTCTTATGTTCCACCCTGTGAATAAGGCACATTTAGGGAGGGAGGGAGGAAGGAAGATGAAGAAAGAAAAGACAGCAGAAAAAAATAATACATACATTGGTCACTGGATCAAGTGGACAAGCCTTCGCATGACCTGAGCATATGCACATTCCACCAACTGAGATATCTTTTATAGAGTAGTAATACTGTAAGACAAAACAGAAATTGAATTGCCAAGTGGACTGTAAAATGCAGGTGTCAAAGTACAGAATTCATTTCTGGTAAAAAAAACCATCAGGTCCTGTTTTACTTCTTTTTTTTTGATCTACTACAAACATAGTATAAAGTATAATGCAAGTTGCATGTCGATCAACAGATTCAGGTTTAGTGAGAGAAGGGGTATAAACTGGCACAATTCCATTTGTTTGAAGCCACAACAGCCATGTCAATTTATACACACCACACACCAGATATGAACACAGGTAATACATGCAGCAGATAATGAAAATTCAAAAGCTGTAGAATTTAATCCCTTCAGAAAACATCAAAAGACAAAGGCATGGTAATGAGGAGAAAGGAAAGGTTAGGAAAAAAGTTCAGGTTAGGTAAAAAGCTCAGAATAAGAACACCTTTGTTCACTTTTGTTGGGTATTATTTGGACATTCTCTGGACTGTGGAAAGAACTGCTTTTTATTTCAGAATGGTCATGGAAGAACCTTCTTTGATAAGATTTAAGTAACTTCTGACCTGTTGCTCTTACACATGACCATTTCTCTTTGGTGGAGATTAACACCCATAAAGAGAAAGGAGGTTGTAAAAGCATTTATCATAGAATCACAGAATCATTTGAAAGGGACCCTTAAAGGTCATCTAGTCCAAATTCTCTGCAATGAACAGGGAAAGCTACAGCCAGATCATGTTGCTCAAAGCCCTGTCCAGTCTGACCCTGAATGTCTCCAGGGATGGAGCAACCACCACATCTCTGGGCAATCCATTGCAGTGCCTCACCACCCTTATAATCATATACATATTTGAAAAGCAAACGTTGGATGACATCTTGTCTACTCTTTTTCTGTTATGGCGAGGGTCCCTTAACATCTTGAAAATTTGCTAATGAAAACGAACATACATCATTTAAAATTTTGCTGTTTCTGTGTTCAACCTATTTTTCAGATAATTAATAACTATATCAAACAAAGCAGAAACTCACATAACTCATTATTAACATTCTACCGCATAGAAAATGTATCAATTATGACTACCCTTTGTTCTCTATTTGTTGGAATGCCTTCTTCTAGAGGAAAATCCAGAAAAGTATTGCAAGTTTGAATTAGTTCTTGTTCCTTTGAAAAATATCTCTACAGCAATCTCATGAAGACCTGTCATACAGAAGCTACTGTTCTTTGTTGGTTTGAGAAATTGGTAGATTGTCCTGCAGTAGGTTGTAATGAGTATATAGTGATTTTTAGAGTGTGTATTGGGATCTTAAATTCAGTTTTGTGATTCCACTCACTTAGAATCACTAAATGTATATACTTAAATAAACACACAATTTTCATGATTAGTGAGGTCAGCAATAACTATGCTCAACTAAAAACAATTCTGGGTTTGTGGTATTTAACAGAATATCACATTCCAAACTTTTAGAAGTATCCTGTTTTCTATGAATTTGGAGAAAAAAATGAAAACTAAAAAAGTGGTGTGGAAGAAGAAAATTTTTCTCTTTGCAGTAATACATCACTGACAAATGATGGTAATTAAAGCCAAGAATGCCACTTATTATAGTGGTACCCTAAAAAACTCTCCAGAATTAAAGTAAAAATATTAACATAAAGAAGTGAACAAAAACGAAAAATGTGGACAGGTATATGTTCCCTATAATATTTTTAAAGAATGTTTTGCAAAAATAAAATAAATAAAAATCAGAGGAAAAAACAGAATAATATGCAGCATTGGAGCAGCAGGAAGACAGACATCTTTCATAGGAAGAAAGTATGGAATGTGGAAAGGTATTGTGGTACACACAAATAACAATGAGGAAGATGGATATAGTGTGAGCTTAAGTATTGCATCCATTCTTTTAAACAAAAACAGGATCTAAAATTTCCCTCATAGCAACAATCATATAACAATGCAAAAAATGTGTTGCATCCAGGTAGTACTGCTACTAATACTACCAGTACCAGAAACTGTACTCAGAGAAAATGTTCAAGGAATGCTAAAGGTAGCAAAGCACTGAGCAGCTGAAGAGGCAGGAGGACATTATCTAACAGCTGCCATTTGCCAATTATACCTGCATCAGAATATTTACATTCAAGGGAGCTCTATGTTTACATATGTTAATAACACCATTAAGTAGAAAACACTAAACTGTGATTTCTCATAAACGAAACACTGAGAAGATGAGGAAATCCTATTACTACCAGTAACATAATCTTCTAAAATGTCTCATGCTTAGCAAAAGGAAGTACATAATTTCTAAGAGAACTTCTAGACATGTATTTCTACTGTCTTGTCAGAACTTACCCTCCTCGTAACGATGGGATCAATTTCAGCGGGATCTTTGTGCGCAAACATCATTAAATCAGCATTTAGTGTCCGTATTCTCTGAAATCTCAGGCGAATAAAGCGAGCAGAGGTGAATTCCAGTAATGTACGTGAAGGATCATCAGCACTAGGCCGTCCATTAATTAGAGAAGTGTGAATCTGAAGACAGAATTACAAAAGCAACAAGCCATTAGATGACAGCAATGCTGCCATGATTATTTCACTAAATGCCATTAAAAACACTGGGTGAATGCCTTATAAATGTAAAATATCTTCATCTGTATAACTCAGATGTCTCCACAAAAATATTCCACGTGCTCATTAATCCCTTTTTGAGCAAAGGATAGTCATAATCTATAGAATAATTATAGCACAAACTGAATAAATCTGCAATGTCCTACAATAACACTCATGCTGCTGGCATTTCATTTCTTCTAACATTAAATAAATATTTTGAAGTTGTTGAACGACTCTAGGGATTGAAAATCTGAGTTAAAACAATGGATACTTGGGATGGGACTCAAAATTCACCAGCGATCAGTTTGCACCTTTTACAGCAGTAGTCGTCAAAAGTCTTGAACTATGTTTTTTCTAAAGCCATGATAAGATACCTTCTGAAATCCTGAAAACTACAACATCTGGGTGAGATAAAATAAGTATTCATAAGCACCTTTCACTGTCTCTTCATGCAGTATAACATTGCCTTTGAGTCTCATTCTCAACAAGTTGAGTTCATTTTCTGGGTTGCAACAGTTTTCACCTAGTTCCTAAGAAAACCTTTTAAAATTTAACAAAATGCTGTTCAATATTTGTTTTTCCAAGGATCCACTCTCCATTTAGATTTTGGCTTCTATAAAGATTATTCCCCTTTCTCTGTCTCGTATCCTAAACACTAGAAATCTGGGTAAGTGCGCCTTGTAACTCTTTCAGAAACTCTGACTCCAATTGCAGCAATCAGAGTAAGGCAATAAATAAATAAATAAATAAATAAATAGGCAATTTTCTCCCTCTCCTGCCAAGATGAAACCTTTCCAGCTGATCATTGTACAACACAGAGTAGCTGTTAATCAACAGAACAAAACAGATGGTCTGCTACGGAAGAGTTCTTAGAAAAGTCCTATAGGAAGAAAAATGTCAGGTATAGCAAATATTGCTAATGAACATCTAGGAGAAGGGAGGAAAATAGATTAATTTTCCTGTATTCTGAAGTGTTAAATTTTAATTGGGGCACTTTTATTACAGACTGGTACACTGAAAGATGTTTTGGTGATGAGTTAAACAAGCAGAACATTAGAACGGATAAGAGAATAATTTATTCTTCATTATGTATATGTTGTGCATTTCACCTCAGCACTTCAACTGAAAGGTCAGGCCACCCAGCCATTTCCTCTCATTGAACATGGTTGTATTGCCACTGTTTCAAGAAAACAGCTACATTTAGAATGCCAGGACAAGATACACCAAACCTCTTTACTCCCTGCAGAGCAGTAGTTCTTACTCTCCTGGAGGTTTGGCAGGCACTGAATAGAAGGCTTATTGAGTAGCAGCTGTTTTGCACTGTTTATGTGACAACTACTACCTTTAACTATTAGCTTTTTATTTTCATTGTCAATGGGGTAACCCTAAACCTCATCACATTCAGATCCTGCTCCATTGTATCAGCAAAATCACACTGAGCCATTCTGCTGGGAGAAACTTTTCGTCATATCTTGCCCAAAGACAGATCAGCATGTGTGAGCTTTTTCCAGGTTATCTCCAGGAAGGAGTGATATTGCTACCTCCTCCTGAGATCATAACAACACTCTCGCTTTGAACTTTGACTTAGTTTTGCTCCCGACTGCAAATAATTAAATTAGACAGCTGGCTGAAAAGAAAAAGAATAAAATGCCATGAAAAAGGGCAGAGAAAAAGATTATACCAAAACCCCTGCAGGAAGTAAAGAGGAGCTCCTGAATGAGAAATGTCTGGCTATAAGCTAGACAAAAGCACATGGCTGGCAAGCCAATTGCTCAGGTCACCAGCGAAAATACAGGGGTGAACATGTGTGAAGAGTAAACTTCAAAAGAAACAAGGAGATGGTGAAAATAGGTCCAGTGAAAATCAATAGATCTTTCAAAAATAAGCAAGAGTTTAGGAATAACAGATGCCTAAAACTTCTTTGCACATTAACCAGTGGGCAAGGAAATACTTTTTTGTTTCCTGTTTATTTTTATTTTTTGTATTATCAACCTCCTTCCTTAAATAGGATCTGAGAGATTCCTTTCTTACAGGTATCACACATCAGGGTTGTGGTCTTAAACAGAGGAATACTGAAAACTGAATGTTGATATTCCAGGCAAAGAAAAGAATACACACAAAGTAGCACTGAAAACATTCTGTCATTCACCTTGTAACAACAACAGCATCAGGGTTATATGCAGCAGTCTGGCTACCTTGTCAAAGTTGAGAAAAAATTAAAACTTTTGGTGTGTTTGGGGAGAAAGATGCAGATAAAAACCCATGTACTGTAATAAGAAAGTGCCCATGGAGAGTTAACCATACGAATCACAGGTGCAGCTTGACCCAAAATGACACAGCTGACAAATAGCACTCATATCTTCTAATTTACTTATTTATTTATTTATTTTTAAGAGAGAACAGATTTAATCCTAAGACACATGTTAGGGAAAAATATATATATATATCTTGGAGCAATAGTTTTACAGAATTAAGATGTAAATTAATAAAAAAATTCCCCAAAGCATTTTTTTTCAAGAGACTCCCTTTTTAAAAGGTGCTACAGATTTATCTGCTACCAATACGTCTATCTGGCAGAGCCAGCCCAACAAATATGATGACATCCATTTATATTATTTTTCATACCTGTGATGAAATGTTCACAATTTCATCTTAAAACACCAAATAGTCTGCCATAATTACTGAAATGTAGCAACGTCCTGCACTAAATGTGGTACATGCTCAAGCATGTACATAAAAAAAGACACTGAGATCAGGAAATTTAAACTGGGTAATTTTACAAAAAAAAATCCAAAGGGAAATTTTTACAAAGGCAAAATTATTTACTCTATTTCTCCTCCTCTCAACATCTGTGATGAAATCATTACTTTCTCCCTGGAAACACTTGCAATGAACTTTAAGAGCGTCCAGTTAAATTGTTCCTTCTCCTTGAAAAGAGAATAAGGAAGAAACTCATTGTACCTTGGGAACATCTGTCATTAATCAGTCTGAATCATAAACAGCATTTTTAAAGAAGTTTGAGTAAAAATTGGACTTAAAATACATTCAGTATGATTCTTTCACAGTAATACATAGCTGTTTGTCAAGAACTTACTTTCTCTGCTTACCTGCCAGCACAATCCTGCTCTTATTTGTAAGATAAAATTTGCATAACAGCAAGTTTTCAGTCAAACAATAATGTGGCCCCTATCTTCCAAACGTTTTTGAATCAGATTTGAAAACTGTTGCAGTGAATATAGCTCTCAATAGCTGTCTACCTTTATATCATTCATGCTCATTATAGTACTTCATTTATAGCTCTAAGTTCCTGCACAGACTAGTCGTATTTTCACGCGGGCAGCTAAGGCACAAATGTCCTTCACTACACATACGTATACTGCAGTATGAATCATGCAGGAATTCTACAGGCAGAGTCTACCAGGAAAGCATTAATAACTTAATCCATCAATTGAGCTGCTATAATTTTGATAATTCAAGTCCCATGAGAAAACAATCTCAAATTTTCCCCAGGTTCTATGGACAGCTTTTATTTATCAATTCCAAGGTTGAGGCAATCAACACTTCAGATTCTAAATGAAAGCAATATGGTTTTCAGCCCCAGAAAATTCTTCTTGAATCTGCAAATCTTCCAGGATTAAATACCAGTAAAATGGAATTTGGGGGGAAAATGAGCATCCCTTCCAAAACACCTACAAGTTACCATAACAAAAGCCAAATTCTCATTTTGTAAAATCATTTCAAACAATATCTGATTTGTCAACTAATTTAACAGTCAAAACTAAAGTAGGTTGCCAAGAACCACATTCCCATAGCCTCTCTGGGCAAACTTTGCCAGCTCTTATCCACTTCCACAGCAAATAAGTGCTTCCTGAAATTGACATGGTATCTCTTGTGTTTCAGCTTGTGCCTCCTGTGTTAGCATTGGGAACCACTGAAAAGAGCCTAGCTCTGTTCTCTTTGCACCCTCCCTTTAGGTATTTATATACATTAACGAGATTCCATCCTGAACTTTCTCTTCTCTAGGCTATACAGTCCCACTAAGAGGACTTAGCCATTCTAGGTAGGAAAGAATTCCAGTCACTTCATCATCTTCATTGGACTCTCTCCACCATGTCCACATCTCTTCTATTGAGGAGATAAGAACTGAGCCCAGTGATCCAGATGCAATCTCATTAGTGTTGGGTAGAGGGGAAGGATCATCTGCTCTGATCTTTTGGCAATACTTTGACTAATTTTTGAACATCAGTACAGTAAGTCTTCCAGAAAACTGTTGAGAATAACGACAAGTTCTCTAGCCTGAAGACAATTTAATCTAATATTTAATCAACATTTAAATATACTTTTTTCCAGATGTTACTTTTTATCAACAGTAAATTTTACATTTTTCTTTTTATGTATCGTGGGGGGGGGGG
>PPHD01016693.1:0-15434 GCA_002909625.1 Bambusicola thoracicus
TCACAAGAAAAGAAAAAAATCATCACAGATTTGCAGCTAGAGAGGTCCAAAACTGTTTCTGCAGATTAAAAGTGCATGGGATAACGAGCACTGTCCTTCATACAGAAAGTGTTTCGCAAAAGATGGAGAACACAGCGCGTATCAAACAATGCTTAGAGTCCAAATTACCCAAAGGGAACAAAAGAAATCTCTGCTGGGAGACAGAGGTCAACTGAACAGCCTCCTGGATGGCCGAGTGAGACCCCAACCAGTGGTTTTCTGTACAAGTGGTTTTGAAATCAGGTTATGGAGCATTCAAACAAAGCACGGCTCAGAACAGACATCCTACAGCCCCCTCCATTCCACGTCGTTTCGTTACATACAGTGATTGTGGCCTATTGCGAACCGGTGCTCGGATTCATGGCTTCTTCCATGCAACGCTGTGTCAAGAGATCGGCCTTTGGCTCCTTTACTGTGCTCCAAATGAGCGGCTGAATGAGTTCAGCAGGTTTTTTCAGCACTCCTTTCCATATACCTCATTTAAACTTCAGGCATTAAGCAGCAGATTTATCCCAGAGAGCTCACGTATGGACAGCACAGCCGAAAGCCACAGCAGATGTAGGAAGAGCAGCGGTTGAAGAATGTGTTGAGCATCCCTGAAGGCACAAGTTCCCAACAGCACTGCTACAGCAGAACAGGTCGCTTACCACGTGAAAACAAACTCCATTTTAATAGCAGTGTTTTGTCATTCGGTACCGGATAAAGCAAAGTAGTTTGCTTATGCAGCAATGGGGGAAAACTTAAGGGAAGAAATGAAGTCATTGGGTGTCCCAGGAGAGATCGAGTCCAGAAATCAAAAGTGGTGTTTGAAAACTCAGCTATTCCTGGCCTGAGAGAAGCCCCCCCTTGTGCTATTCAGTGGCATCGGATAAAAGCAGAGTTGTGTTTGTGTCTCAGTGGAGATGTGCAGGTTGGAAATTGGACGGCAGTGAAACTGAGTAGAAAGAAATATATTGCATGAAAACGTAGGATGTGGAGCTGTAAGGGAACAGTAAACCAAATGCAAACACAGAGGGTAGCAGTGCTTCATTTACCTGCTGAGATCCATATGGAGCCTATTCTGAAAGTATTCTGTGAATATCAGAAAACAGGAAGAAATACGACTACACTGATGATTAGCAGCTACCTGACCAGCACTACTGGTCTGAAGTGGAAACAAGAAGCACAGCACGTGATAAATCATGTAATCCTTATTCCTATGAGCAGGTAGGAAGTTACGTTTTCCTCTCAGCCATTCGATATACAACAAGCCTGATTAAATTAAACGGAAATTCAATCTACAGCCATCTCAAGTAGGCAGACATTGAGCAGGACACCATTAACTCACTTGTCACCACTGTCACACGTTCAAACTGTAAAGGCAGTAATGTCCTCCACGTCATCCATAAGGACCCCTTGGAAAGGAACTTCCCTTTCCTTAAATGGGCATTGCACAAATGGGATAATGGGATCGTGCACAACACGAATGAATGTTGTCCATTCAGATGGCCCTGACATCCTACCACGGGTGGGCGTAATGGAATAGCAAAGATGCTCCGCGATTACAGGTATGGCACAGCAGCCTTGCAGTGAAACAAGAGCCCTTCCAAGTCTGAGATGGGAAGGCAAAAAAATTCATTGCTTCACAAGCTTTTAGAATAATGGGGATATCTTGCAGCGAATCTCTCTCTTGTCCTGGCTACTGTAAGTATTATTGAATGAATCACCTTCACATGAAGGTCCATAGGGAAGTAGATACTATCATCACTACACAACAGCTGTGTTCCAGCAGTACCACCTGATGACTGGGCTCTATACATGTCACCGTGAATAATTAAGCTAAAACAGTCAAATTCATGCTGAAAAACCCTAACACCAAAGCACAGAGGCATGGCAGGCTCGGAGGTGTCTGACACACAGAGCATCTGTTCAGAGGGGCAGAACAGCACTCAGCTTCTACAAATGGATTCCTATCCATCCCCATTCCAGGACATCGGGGGATTTTTGCCCATCAACTTCATCAGTACTGAATGTGGAGAAAAAAGGACTAAAACTTACAGACATCCTAGACTGATACCAGCTCCTTTTACAGGCATGTATATATGTATTTATATATATATATATCTGCCTTGGGTGAATTCATTTAAAACAAACCTTTTACATCGCTCCTAAAACTCCCGACCAAATTTAAAGTCTTCTTTGGTCCCTCATCCAAGAAAAAAAACAGCTTCCCATTAATCGAGCCAAGGGGTGTCAGAACTATGAAAGTGCAAAAGACTCCTAAAAACATCGGTTTCCTTTGTGAAAAGAGTATTTCAAAGGAAGCGTAACCTCTACCAGCTGCACCCTTCCTCCATGGGAAGCTCACTGTGGCAGCCCGGCAGGCAGCTCAGATCCAGAGGCAAAGCAGATCCTTGCAGGAGAACTGAGCAAACTCAGCAGCGAGCACAAATGCTGCGTCTGGACCTTGGCCAGCGAGTCACTGTATGACCATCACATCGAAGAGAAGCCTAAATACAGCGGTAAGTGGAGCTCAACGTCCTTATCAGTAAGAATAGTTGAGTAAACCTACACCGACCAAGTGGGTTAATTTTGGTTTGGGGGGGGGGAAAAAAAGGAGAAAGAAAGAAAGAAGTGGCTGCTTTTACTACCCTTCACAGGCTGGACTGCCTGGCTGCCCACACATTCCACTTTCTATTTCTCCTGTGCATTGTTTCTCTTTCTTACCCTACAAGTTATCTGAAAAGTAAAAGCAACACAAGCAGTACATACACAAAGGGTGCACTTTCAGAAACCCTTTGGTTTCTGCACACTAAAATATAATTGGAGTAATGGACGTGTCTCGACATCTGCTTAGGAACACTTGTGACCGGTAAAACAACACTTATTATCTACAGGTATCCTATCCAGCAACTTTCTTCTTAGTCACGACTGTGAGTGAAGTGCACCTCTGCTACATGATCTATTTACAAAGGTAAACTATGCAATTAATGCCTCAAAATAAATAGACAGCCTTTACATCAGGTGGCAACCTGACAAGGTCAAGGATCACCTTCCCAACACTGTGATTTGTGTGCGTTGCTCAACTTTCCTTCGATTAAATTGCTTGGCTCCATCTGTTCTGCAGAGTCTTCCCTGTCCTCCTGTATTTACACGGGATAGTTGTGTAAGAACTCCTTGAGCTTTGTGGGATAGTCTGTCATGACTCCGGTTGCTCCCAGATCAAAAGCTCTCTTGTATTCTTGTTCTTCGTTCAGCACCCAAATATATACCTGCAGTGCAGAGAGACCCATTATTACAGGAAACACTCAAATAAAGAGCAGTGACTGCTGACCTAGATTGCTCCATGTGTGACAGACGATGCCACGTGTATTAAAACCATCACACGGTGATGCCAAAACACATAAATGTACCCTCCTTCGAAGGCAAACAGGGTGTGGGAAGGCATTTTCTGGCTGAATTCAACTCCAGTGTTACCCCAATCTTCAGGCATCCCCAAAAGACAAGAAATGCCCCGATCAGGAAAGCAGCTTTGCACATTTTGTAGCTTAAGTTTGTCCACCCCCCCACATAACGAAGATTCACTTCAGGCTATGGAGATCTACAAAGGATTTGAACTGAAATAATCCTCACAGAAAGGAGCAGAGATCACGAACCCATCTTAAGGCCACGTCTGCCTTGTTCAGATTCTCCCCAGGCCTAAAGCAGATTTCCTGTAGCTTTGCCACACTGTACCTGAATGCCCCGAGCAGTGAGGTGGTCAAAAAGTGCTTTCCTCATTAGCAGTCTGCAGAACAGAGAAAGAGATTTGTTCAAGAACGAGGAGCACGGGTGGGATTTTTAACATCAACTGATGTTCCCTACTACAGTTCCCACAGAGCATTTAGACTCAATGGTTTTCACAAGAAAGTGATTAGAAACTCAACTACAGAAAGCTTGGACAACTCAACGCCACACAACACGTCCAGTCTGAATCAATAATGGGTATTTGTATCACTGTTCTGAAGATCAAATCCTCGTTCCCTGTACAGACACCCCTTATGACGACCAATACATCAACCCCTTTGCCTTCAGGTGAGATTTTTGCTCTTCCCATCAGAAGATGAGAGATCTGCCACTTAATAAAGCGAATGGGTGGCAAACCACTCACTGCATCTTCTGTAACCGTTCAAGTTCCCTCCAAAGCACAAATACCCTTCAAATGCAGCACACTCTGTGTGAGCCAAACAGCATCTCCTGTGACAACATCAGGATGCAGCCACAACCTTGTGGTACACAACAGAGCTGTGCTGGGCATCTGCCTGCATGGCAAACAGCCGAACCCACACCCAACGACTTCAAGTCACACTGGAATACTCTGCACTGTTACTGCATCTCAATATGTCTCTGTGTGTGCGTGCATGAAAAAAGCTAACTGTACAGGAACACAAAGGAAAGACTGGAATATGATTTCTGCTGCACTGACAAAAATGCTGGAAGGATCTGAAAGAGATGACCCCCCAACAAGTACTCACTGCAATCGTTTGCTCTTTGCTGCTTAAGCCAGCTGCCAACACTGAAACTAAATATGATGAAGCATTCAATAAGGTTAAAATCTTACGTGTCAGCTAGCCAGATAATGAATTTTTGGCTTCTTGACATCTTCTCTGGTTCTTTCAATCTGTTGAGGAAGAGGATAAAAAGTTAGCAAAGCACTGATTGAGGTATTGAGATGGTTCTGCAAAGGAAACATGAGGAACTAGTCCTGCAGCTCCTCAGAGCACTGATTTCCCTCTGACTTCAAGGCAGGGACTTGGAACTGGGTTACAGGAGAGAAATGTGCCATGCTTAAGAGAAGCAGCAGAGATGGGTGTTACATTTTCAGTATGGTATGAGGAACAAAGTGCATGGGAAACCTCAGATCTACCCTGGCACCGACTTCCCCTTGGCCTTAAACTAATTTGTTCTGTTTCCATACCTAAGAAAGAAGAAGAAAGGTGCAAAAAATCAGTGATTTGCCCAGCACTGCAACATACTGCTACCTGGATGGCACCAGCACCAGCTGCCTGAAGGCTGTATTTGCAGGACATGCTATCAAACACTGATATGCACAGCATCACACACTAACAGCAGTTTAGCTCAGAGCTGGCTAGAGACATGTTAAACATGGAGGAACATAAAACCTATATAAATTTCACTTATGAATACCCAAAAGCAGCTGACCTAATAGAAAATAAATACTATTTGTTATCGTCTGGGATAGAACTATAAAGTTGCTGAGCGTATTCTTTACAGTCACCCTTTCCACCTGAAGGGCAGAAATGAGTGGACTGAATTCTACCTCAGCAAGAGGAGCATCACTACAAAACTTCTAATATGAGATGGTGAAACTCCCAGAACACTGAGAAGAATGGAGCCACCACTTCAGTCATGGGTTCGGACAGGGCTCAAAGTCCTTTTACTCCTCCAGGAAATGAATATTTCACGAGCTGGGACCCTCCGACCTCTCCGGACTGAAGTGAAAGCACTCCTTCCAACAGAGCTGCACTCCTTTGCTGTAAGCTGTGACACAGCTCCTCCAGAATGCACCACACCACTCTCTGCCTGACTGCCCGTGCACTGTATTTCCCTTGGAAACGTCCCACTTCACTCCTTGTTCGTGGCTCAGTTTAATGCTCAAGCTGCCACGACCACCCATTTGTTCCACGGTTATTTCAGCGTGGCACCCACCAACCAACTCCAACTCACTTGAGGATGATGGAAGGCATGGGGATTTCCAAGAATTCTTCCTTGAAAGGAATGAATGGCAGCAGACCGGTGTAGAACAGGCCCAGCAGCAGCAGGACACGTTGCAAACAGAAGATGATGGGAATGTCAGCATTCTGCAGGACCAGGAATGAACAATGATGGTTATCTTAGCCACTACGAGGTATATCAGCTTCCTTAGGGTTGAGCATAATTCAGTTTCCTTCTAAATTGTATCATTTCTTAGCATAAAAAGGAATAGCAGTTACAGCTGTAAAACAGCTTTATGCCAATATAAGTGAGTGGCAACTGATATCAACACCCACCACTGTAATAAACAGAAACATCCAATCAGCAACCTTTATAGGAATTGCTTTTGCACCAGATGAAGGATGCACAGCCCTGGCAACGGGAAGTCCTGGCATAAAAATCATAAGATTCCATACATTAAAGAGCAATCAAGGTTTATTCTCTAAGTGTTGCACTGCAGAATGTATGGGTGCTAACTTCACTTGATTTGTCCCAACAGCTTTCATTGGGCTTACAACACTAACGCAAAACTTCAGATCATGACTAAAAGTCTGGCATGGCTCCATCAGTCTTCACTTGCGGGGTGCTTTCTGTACCTGTCATCACACAGCAACCAGAGGGCAAGAAGAAAGCTCAGCTGGATCCACTCTTACCTCCTTCAGACACTTGGACACCACCTCGTAATTGACATTCCCCCATACTGTCAAGTGCTCTCGTTTATACTGACTCACCAGCTCTGAGACCTGCAATATAGAACCCAAACAGCAGAAATCTAACAGGCCTTCGTTGACTATTAAAAAATAATTTAATTGTAATTTAAATTGCCGCTTTTTGACTACATGAGTCATGACAGGAAGGAGAGATCTTCTACATCCTCTCCCACTTTAAGACGATTACACTACTTTGCATTCAGGACAAAGAGAGAAGGATGACATGGGAGGCAGTGCCAAAGGCCCCACTGATGTCCAGATGGACATCAGGGGCTCTTCCCTTGTCTACTGACACGGTCAGATCTTGCACTACATCTCTATGTTCCACATTATATATACACGTATAAACATGGTTTAATGAGAACTACTGGTGATGGGCGGATGGTTGGACTGGGTGATCCTGTGGGCCTTTTCCAACCTTGGTGACTCTCTGATTCTATGATTGTGGTGCAAGATGTAACGTGAAGGATGCCAGCAGTCTGAAATCCACGTTCTGGGAAGACTTCAACTCCAAGAATCCATTTTCTTTTGGAACCTCAACATCATCACATGAGGTTCAGCCCCACACCTTCGCACGCACCTTCCTGATCAACACGTTGTTGTTCACTTTGATGTCAATGTTGACAGGAGTTTGTGGGAACGCCTCAAACACCTCCTTCAGGAGAGGGATGCGGTTATCTTTCCCCTCGGAGTGACTTTCTGGGGAAACAAGAGGGTTGGCCATTGGTAACACACTGCAGGCAAAAGCTGAGATGTCGGAGCACTCATTACCTTAACAGCAAAAACAATGCACAGAAACGAGCTGATTTCCCACATTCAATCAAGCAGCACCACCAACTTCACCCACAGCTGTAAGTAATTATGAGCAGCCCACTCCTGCAATGAAAACACACTGAGACATTCTGATATGTAGGTCCCGACTGCACAAGATACAGTCGTTATTTTTGCAACAGCAGGAGTGCAGGCATCATTAAAACCCAGAATGAGGCAGCATGGGCTCAGCTGCCAATGCACACCAAATGCAACAAGAAGAATCTTTCCTTCCAGGAAAATGCACTGCAGAAGCACTCCTTAAGCAGAGGGGACAGATGGCAAAATCCCCACATTTTAATGTCTGGAACTGCTTGTGGGTCTGTGGACCACCACACAGCACCAAAAGGATTGTGTCTGCTTTGGGATGCTTCTCTTGTCCAGATCCTGATAGAGGCAAACGCACACCTCTCCACTCCCTTTGCCAAAGTAAGACAGTGCCATATGGAAAATGAGTTACCCAAACTGCAAACTGAAATGGCAGCAGACAAAAGCTTTCTCACCTTTCTGAAACGTGACATCCAACTTGCAGAGATACGGTGGAAGTTCCTTAAAGGGAAGAAAAACCACCACTAACTTAAATGCAGGGATATAATCACGACTCTTCTTGAAAAACCCACTGAAATTGTACTTCGTAAGCCATGCAAACTACCTTTGAAGACAAAATTAACCAACTCTATTTCTTGCCTAAAAAGCAATCGTGCGTTTCGTTCATTCATTCTGGAACCACGTGGCACTCCTGGAGCTCTGCTGCCCGCTGCTGAAGGAGGTGCAGTGTGCCCAACACCCCCTGCAAACTGACAACTCCACTCCTATTGGCTGGAAAGGCAGTCCAGCACAGCAGTGCAGGTGGGATTCCTCCTCCAGTCTGCCCATCATGTTGCTGGTTACAGGAGAACTTGCTGGCTAAGCTTCCCCTCTTTAGGCTCTGCATGCACACACAGCCTTCCTGCCCACCCCAACCACCCTACAAACACCTCCTAAGCATCACCGAGCGCTAAAACGTTCCTCCAGCTTACAGAGTACTTGAGATCGGATATGTTGACATCGACTCCTGTCGACCTCTTCAGGTTCTCATCATGGGACACGACCACTTGCTCATCTTTGGTCAGGTGACAGTCCAGCTCCAGCATGTCCGTCCCTATGTTAACAGCACTGGAAGCAAAGAAGTCTGCCTTGAAGCACAAATGCAATTTGTACAGGTCCAGGCTTAACACACGTGCGTTGTTCAGCTGACCTCATCTCAGCAAAGGCATTTTGTATGCTTAATGATGCAACAGATCCTCAAAACTTCACAGCCAAGCAAGGGACAAATAACTCTATTGCAGCAGAAAGCTGACGCAAGGATAAACAAAGCACTGTGAATCAGAGCTGGGATCTGGGCTGGGAGCCTCGGCGCTTCGTTGCAGCCTACCACACAACATAGAGAAACACCACTGCGTAACAGATCATTGGCTCTGCACCAATGGGAGATCTGCATCACCACAGAGAAGGCTCCACGTTCAGTAGAATGTGTTCTGACCCAACCACGGCAGAGTTCAGGTTGTAAAGCAGAACACATTCGCACACCAGGATGGCAGAGCAATTTGCTCATTGAAGTTCCCAAGCCATGGCACATGGCAAGGCCTAATAAAGCACGATGTAGAGGCTTAATGAATGCTGAGCTGACCAGGAACTTTCATTGCTGTTAACACAGTGCTTAAAACTCCCTCTCTAAACCAAGCCTGATCATAAAAGAAATGGAAATGAAGCAAGATAAAAATATCTGGAGAGTTTACTTAGCAGCTTCCTGTCAGGACAACACTAACCTACACGTCTGCAATGGGGACAGCTGTGTCTGGGAGTGAACTGCTGGGGTATCCTTTGTGCCAGAGCCCCAACTGCTTTAAGACACTGCAAATGTCTTCTTTAGCTTAGCAATAATTACTCCAAAACCTCAAAGCACCACAGAAGCATTCACAGCGTATGGTGGTAAGGAAGAGCCCAAGGAGCCCACAAGGATGTTTTTAACCACTCTGGCACAAAGAGCTGACGGCTCTCCAGAACGCAGCGATGCTATTTGCAATTGGCAGCTGCGATCAGCTTAAAACCCATCTGGACCTCAGTGCATGTGTTACTCTATGGCAGTAAAGTCAATCAGAGCAGGAGCAGTGTCACCACGCAGCACGGTCTGAGTCCCAGGACAGCCCTTAGCAGGGTATACCTCTGAGAATTAAATACAAATAAGCTGTGGCTTAACTTTTCTTTTTAAGAGCTCCGTCCACATTAAACCAGCATGAGACATGGTTGCAAAAGGAGCACTTTGGGAAAGTGCCGTAGCAGAGCTGCAGAGAGGCAGGCCAGCAGGAACCAAACACAGCTCTGCTCAGCTTCCATGGAGATGGAAAAGACCGCAGCGCTTTCAATGGGCACTGTTTGGATGGGGAAGCTGGCACTGCTCTGCCTGCAAGGCACTGTGCAGACTGCTGAGCCCACTGTGTGCACTCAGACCCAAACAGCCCCATAGGAACAAAGGGAAGCCCACATGATTTGGTTGCTGCCCTTTGGCAGCTGTGGTTTTAGACGTGCTGCTTTTGCAAGGGCCTTTGAGAACGCTGTTAGAATGCACTGCTTCTTACATGCTTGGAGGCTTAAAGGGCTTTCCAGTACCAACTCGATTGTAAACCCATAGATAAGAGGCTTTCACACATTGAATTATGTGTGAGTGGGGAGGAAACTTAACTCAAACCTTCCTTAATAGCTTTACAGATGGTCTATTAAGTTCATTAACGAGCAGTCCTCGTGGGAGATGAATTCTTAACCTGTATAGAAGAGGGAACTGAACCCCATGAAACCACAGCGCATGAGAGCAGCGCACACAGCAGTGCACACAGCAGGCAAAGCTGAGGTGGCCCTGCAGGGCAGCAGCACGTGGGGGCACTGCTGTGAAATGCCTTCTGAGGAGGTAAGAAAGTGCACGGGACCACTTACAAAACCAGCTTCAAAACGATAACCCAGCGGGTGCCATAACGCGTGGAAGCACCGCCGCTTCATTGGCTGCAAGATGAAGAAATGAGACCCCAGATTTCCTCATGTGAAATGAGAGCAGCGTTAAGCAACCCGTGCAAGTCATCCACAGGAGATGACTTCAGCGCCGTAGCCCGGGCTGGTGGCAGTCACATCAGCAGTGATTGCTGCGCTCATTACAGACAAGGAGGGCAGCACAGTCGCGCACGTACGGGTGCTGTTGGTACTCACTGGTGAAAGGCTGCCATCGTGTTCTCCAGGTTCTCCCCAGCACCTATAGAAATAACAAGGACAGGCATTGAAACCCTTTCCTTCACCTCCACAGGGGAGAGAAACACGAAGCTGTTAGATGAGAAACACGTTTTGAGGTGAAGAGAGAGTTGGGGTGGAGGTCAGGGCTGCCACCTTGGATTTGCATACTTTTGAATACGCAAATGAGAGCGTTTATTTTAGCAAATGTAACACCTCTTCTGTCAGTGCTCCCGAAACAGCACCAAGCTGTCAGCAAGGGGCAGTGCTGCTGGCGGGGGGGGGTGGTCTCACAGACAGGGAATGAAGCACATTAACTCCAGTGGGGAGAAGGAAGGAGAAGCAAATCCATTTCTCTCTCTGGCAGGAATAAACCCTGCAAACCTCATTATTCCTTACATGAAAACCTCTGAAGCATCAGCATGGTGAGGGCTGTGCCTTCTCCCTGCTGGGGGAATGGTCTTAAACTGAGACAGGGGAGGTTTAGGTTGGATATTAGGAGGGTTTTCACCCCGAGGGTGGTGATGCACTGACCAGGCTGCCCAAGGAGGCTGTGGATGCCCCATCCCTGCAGGCATTCAAGGCCAGGCTGGATGTGGCTCTGGGCAGCCTGGGCTGCTGGTTGGTGACCCTGCACATAGCAGGGGGTTGGAACTGATGAGCACTGTGGTCCTTTTCAACCCAGGCCATTCTATGGTTCTGTGATACATAAGGAGGAGCAGAACAGCAGGAAGCCACAGGGAAGGATGAGGAAGGACACTGATGCAAATCCTAACTACTCCGCAGTGAGGAAGGGCAGGCTCTGTAAACAGCAATTACAGGGGCTGCAGCAAGGCCCTGCCCATTAATGAGGCTTTGTCAATACACACTTAGCTAAGTCTGTGCTTAGCCGGTAAAGCAATGCAATTCTACGTGCACACAACTAGCAATTTACAGCTGTTTTCATTGGGTTACCTGCGCTGCTTAACTGACAGAATCCCAATGACCAAACCTCTGTGCTTTAACACATGGTAAATTCACTGCAACCTCTGCGGTGTGGCATTCAGGGGTGGTTTATGAAGTTTGGCTTTAGCATCAGGGAGATCACAGTGGCAGAAGTGACACAGGGATAAAGGAGAGCACGAGGATCCCATCAGAACCCCTGATAAGAGCCCAACAGATGGGAAAGCCCCACACAGCACACAGATTATTAGCTATAAATTAACTACAATTAAAAAGTCTTCTTTTTAAGTGACAATACAGCCCTGCATCCTGAGCTGGGAGAGAGGGAAACTGCAGGCAGAGCATCATCCCAACACCGATGGGCAGAGGTGAACAGAAAGAAGACTTCTGATGACTCCTGTGACCAATGATGTGCTGGGCAGGGAGGAGGGGGAGCAGCTGGAAGCAAAAAGCCTGACTTGTTTTATGGGGAAGTGAGGAACAGCCCTGAGATCAGCTGCAATGGGAGCTGCACATCAGCAATACGGCCTTTGCAAACCACCCTCGGAAAAGGGAAGTCCAGCAAGCAAGCTTTGCAAGCATCCCTGTGGGACACGAATGAGGCAAAGTCGAGCACTGCCTCAAGAAAATGACCCTCATTGATTCTGGTTTCTTCAGTATGAGTGAGATGTGGATCTACCAGAGGAGGGCTGGGAAAGTTAAGTGGTGAGAGATCCTTGGCTGAGAGCGCCAGGATCACCACCTGGAGGACAGAGCGGATCTCATCCCCAGCTACAAACAGCCAACGGGATGGAGGCTGAGCCAGTCCTGCCACGGGGCACCACGGAGATGCCACGAGGCGAAGGGAGCAGACTGAAAGCCTGGGATTCACTTTAAGCATAAGGAAAAAAACCCTCTTATTGGAAGAGTGACCAAACACTGGCACAGGTTACCCAGAGAGGCTGCAGAGCCTCCATCCTTGGATGCACCCATAGCTGGGCAGGGTGCTGACCAACCTGCTGAGGGTGGCCTTGCTGTGAGCATGGGGTTGGACACGGTGACCTCCTGAAGGTCCAACCCACAACTGCTGAATACAAATATGTACCTAATCGCTGAGACAGGTCCCAACTCCAACCTTCCTGCTGTTCCACGACACCTCCCACAGGCTGACACACACATACCTATGTCTGAGGCCACCTTGGTCAAACAACAGCTCTGCCATCAGCTCTGTGCAGCTGCTGCTGACGGAGGAAACCAGCACAGATAATCAGGATCTCCTTATCGACCCCGGGCAATGAGCAACTTCCAAACTATGCCAAAGGTAAAGAAATAACTCAGGGGTGCATCCGCAGAGGAACCATGGACTCAGATAAGAAAGCTCCTGTACGAAAGAGGCCTCTGTTCAGGAACCATAGACTTAGATAAGAGAGTCCCGAGAGAAGAAAGAAGCCAAACCAAGGCATGCAAAGCCTCACCTCGGGGGAGGAAAAAGCCACACAAGCGTTACCTCGAGCTCTGCAGTCAATTGGGGCAGAGCAACGAGGAAACCTGACACTGCGTGCAGAGCTGCAGCACGATGAGCCCCACAGGAATCCATCCCGAGGTAAACACCGCAGGGCATGAGATGGAAGTGATCCTCGGCCCCACGGCTGCATTTCCACCCAGGTGCACTCCTGCTGCTCACGCACACACAGGGCAGCTCCGAGGGCCGGACTTTGTTTCCTTGTGCCAACACTCCCTTTAGGGAAAGCCTTCCTGCCCTTCTCATGGCACTCAGTGCCCCTTCAGTGCCCCCTCAGAGGCTCAGGGCTGTGTCTGAGCTGAGGCTGCAGCACAGAGCCGCGACCAGAAGCGGATGGAGGAGGTCACACCGAGCACCTGCAAAGCCGACCCACAGGTTTGCAATGGCTTCCCAATTTATGAACGGGTGGTCATCAAAATCAGCTGCCCAGCAGGAAATAAGGCAGCAGACGCGCCGAGCAAGGCGTGCTTTGTGCCCTATTTAAGGCGGCGAGTTATCAAGAAGCTCAGCTCGTCCCATAAAGCAAATGAAAGAAATCCGAGCAGGAAAAGCTTTCAGAGCTCAGCTGCGATACCTCGCAGAAAAGGAGAAAGGATGATCCGCCCTCAAAGCCCCCACGAAGCACGTCGGAGCGCTCAACCCGCGGCACCTCGCACCGAATTCAGGGCAAAGACCCGACGAGGCGATGGGCGCCGAGTGCGGCTCAGCGCCGACCCGACCGGCACAGAGCGGGGATGAAACCTTCCCCGCAGTTTCCCCTTAGGGGGAAAACGGCCCCCAACGCACAACTTGCGGAGCATTGCGGGGTGTTCCGGAGCGGCGCTTTTACCTCCGCGCTCATCCCCGCGGCGGAGCGATCCCGCATTGCCGGAGCGGGGATCGGCAGCGCGGCGCCCGCAGGGGGGAAAGCACCGCACGGAGCCGATTGCGGGTGACGCCGGGAGATTAATTCGGCTCTGAAACGAAGCGGCGGTCAGCAGGTGGCACCTAAAATTAGGCGGGGGGAGGAAGGCTGGGAGCGGCGCGCCGCGGGCACGGCTCGGCCGAGAGCCGCCCGGAGGGGCAGCGCTGAGCTCGGAGGGACCCCCCCCGCCCCGCGCCCCACTCACCGCCGCGGTGCGAGATGTGCCGGCAGCGGAAGCGCTGCCGCTTGGGCCGGTGGAGCAGCCCCGGGCACTTGAGGAGCAGCGCCGAGGTGAGGACGTATCCTCCCAGCGTGGACAGCACGTAGAGCGTCGCCGACATCCTGCGCTCCTCCGGCCGCTCCGAGCGCGTCCTCCGCCCGGCCGAGCCCGGCCCGCCCCACCCCCGGCCCTGCCCCGCTCCCTGCGGGATCCGCTACCGCTGCGGCCGCGCAGCCGCACCGCTCCCTCCGCCCCCGGGCCGCGGGGAGGCGGCAGCGCGCAGGCGCGGATCCCGGCGCTGTGCTTTGCGGGGCGCGCCGCGAAGGTGTGAGTGCAAAGCGGGCAGCGAAACGATGCGCGCCCGCTAATTGGACACCACGAGCGGGGAAATTACATCAGGTCCCACCGCTCCATCTCCGAGTAACAGACAAGGCGTGACCTCGGGCTGTGCTCACTGCTAAGTGCTCTGCAATAGAATCATGGAATGAATCGTAGAACGGGCCTGGGTTGAAAAGGATCACAGTGCTCATCCAGTTCCAACCCCTGCTATGTGCAGGGTCACCAACCAGCAGCCCAGGCTGCCCAGAGCCGCATCCAGCCTGGCCTTGGATGCCTGCAGGGATGGGGCATCCACAGCCTCCTTGGGCAGCCTGGTCAGTGCGTCACCACCTCTAATAAGTATTAGAAAGAGGGAGCGTTATTTATCACCCACACATCAGTAGTACAGCCTCAGCGTACTGCGATAATCAGCTTTTATTTTCACATACAAAACCTTAATAAACAGAAAAATCTCTTTTCTTGGCTTCCCTTCTTCACTTGGGCTTCATTTCCAGTCTGTGTCCCTGGGAAATGCAGTGGGACTCACAAAATCAGGGACACCCACGACTATAAATCCATGATTTGGATTGGGGCTGTCTTTTTAACCTCCAACCCCACCTCCCAGAGCACTCCTTACTGCGTCATCGCCTTCAGTATCCCTCGAAGAACTTTGTAGCTCATCAGTTGTTGGCTCTCCTTTGGAGGAAAGCACGGCCCGCGCTCCGTCACGTATGCATAGGGAAACCTGAGCACCCACAGCCCGTCCGATGGAAGTGTGATTTCCTGCTTCTCGGGGTAGAACACAGGGCAGGGGGGAGGGCCGGGTTGAACCTGAGGAGAAGCAAATGAGCAGATTGTCAATCACCATCAGAATCATGGAATGGCCTGCGTTGAAAAGGACCACAGTGCTCATCAGTTCCAACCCCCTGCTATGTGCAGGGTTGCCAACCAGCAGACCAGGCTGCCCAGAGCCACATCCAGCCTGGCCTTGGATGCCTGCAG
>PPHD01016694.1:0-15434 GCA_002909625.1 Bambusicola thoracicus
AAAAAAAAAAAAAAAAAAAAAAAGGTCAGAATTGAAGAAGATTGTTTTGAAACTAATGCCTACCTATTGAGTTAAAGACCGATTTGGAAATGGAAAGACTTTAATTAGGGGACTTTTGTTCCTTCAGTACAGATCTATACAGTATCTATTCAGTACAGATTTATACTCTGAAATCTATTTGTTCTGTGAAGGAGTAGAATGTGTTTAACGTCTACCTTATTGGTATACACTTTCTCCTTGTGATATCACCCAACAATACTGAAAGATCTTGTTAACTGCAATATGGTTATTGTTCAAAAAGAAAAACTCTTGCTTAGCAAACAGCCTTTCTTGTTTTGTCACTTCTGATATCTCTGGTTTATATGATCCCATCAGTCAGCAAGAATGTAATGCATGGCTGAAAACTTTTGAGAATGTGTTTCCAACGTGGGAATAACCAAAATTATTGTCAGCAATTTGTTTTTGACGAAGGTAGAGAAAAAGAGATAATAGAATGAGAGGAGGAAGAGTGTGAAGATGCAGCAGTTATGCTTGATTGCATGGTTATAACATTTGGTCAGAGATTGATTATTACAGTCAGGTCTGTCAGGTCAGGTTTGGTCAGGGATTGATATTAGAGAACTATAAAATCACAGAGCAGCTGAGACTAGAAGGTGCCTCTGAAAGTTTCTAGTTTTACTCTCTGCTGAGCAGAGTTGGCTAGAGAGGGTTTCTGATGGCTGTGTCCAGTCAAATTTTGAAAATTTCCTGTGATGAACATTCCACAAAACTCTCTGGGCAACTTATTCCGGTAGGCACTGGAGCACCCTTACCGTAAAAATACTTTTTCTTATGTTTTAATGTAATTTCTTATGTTTCAGTTTGTGTCCAATACCTCTTATCCTGTCCCTGGGCACAATTAAAAGGAGCCTTATTTCATCTTCTTTACTTGGATAATTCCATATAAAATACATGCATAAGACCCACCCCCCACTCAGTTTTCTCTTCTCCAGGCTGAACAGTCCCAGCTATCAGCCTCTCCTCATGTTGAAGGATTACATGTAAACTGTCCAGTGTCCCGTCCTTGGAGACTTTTAAGACAAGTCTGGATCAGGCCTTGGGCAGCCTCATATAGCTGTGGATGTCCCTGTTCATTGCAGGGAAACTGGACTAGATGACCTTAAAGGTCCCTTCCAACTCTAGGATTCCATGGTTCTATTAAGCTACATTATCTTTTCCATGGCTCACCTTTGAACTCACTCCATGTCCATATCTCTTCTGTACTGGTGATCACAACACTGAAATCAACACTTCAGGCATATCTCATATTCACTTAGTCACGTACCAGGACTTGCAGGTATTTCTCTGCAAAGATGGTTGGTCCCAGCTTTTCATTGTGCAAGAGCACAGCAGATTTCGCAACAGATGCAGGTTTGGCATATCCCTTTGCAGAACTTGATGAGTTTCCAGTCAGCCAATTATTCCATCCCATTATGGTTCCTCTGGATGGCAGCACGATCCTCTGGTGAGTCTGTCTTGTAACATCTGCAAAACTGCACAAAGGAAGAAAGATACAGAGAATAAGCAATAACAATACAGTGAAGTTTTCAAGTGAAAGGACTTCCCTCCTTTTAGTCAGTAGGCATCTTTCTGAAAAATGACCCTTGGATTTTAAGAGAGCTACAAAGGAATTGCTAAACAAGCAAAACAAGTAATGTGGAAGCCATGAGGTTACAGAGTATCAGATGGATTCCCTTGGGTTAGCACCAGAGTGAAATCTATCTTAAACATTAGCACATAAGCCTTACGTGGTGCTTTAAGTAATTAAGGAACCATATGGTTACATATCTGTAGCTGAAGGCACAGCCTGAGGTGTTTTAGAAGCTCTAAGAAATATTTGCCTTCTAGGATGCCAGACATAAGACAGGATAAATGATGACGAGAAAGAAAGAGCGCAAATACCCTGGGGAATATGCCTTCCTGAGGAATAGTTTGATTGAACGAAGTATTTTCTATTAAGCTTTTCAGAATTTTGTATTCATACTTACAGAACAGAGAGCAATTTGAAATATCTTATCTGAATTAATAAAAATCTGATTGATAGGGTTATCTTGGGAATAGTATGTCTTTTATTTTCAAAATGAATTATAATGTGGTTTGCAGTTGCCTCATGCTATACTGGAAGTTCTGCAATGTACTATGTAAAAAAAAAAATTGCTATGTAAGAAACAAAATAATTATTGTATGAGAAGATTCTTAACAAAATAAAAAGAAATTAAGACCTATGCAATCAGCTGAGTATACATTTACAGTTTTAAAATACAATGAACTTTGTTTTATCTTTCACTGTCTCCATCTCTATATCAGTCCTCAATTTAACAAGTATATTAAGAATAATTTGCAGAAGAGCTGAAGTGAAAACGATCAATTGATTGCATAATAAGCAATTTTCATACATAAGGATTTATTCATATTAGCAGTCAAGTTTTAAGGCTCTGTACATCTCTGGTCAAATTAGTAAAAATGAGACCTGTGAGGTATGTAAGTCTCAGACACTGTTCTAACATTGTGACTGAAAAAATAAAAAGAACAATCCCTATTTGCTTGTGGTTATGTGTGCACACACGAGGAGCTTTATTCATTTGCAAAACTGGGAGACATAAACTGGGTTACATACCTATTTGTATATGAGTGCTATATCAATGTGAATATGAATCAAGACACTTAACCCTCTTGTCCAAGCTGGTGCTCTATATTCAGCAATAACTGTACTGCCCTAAATCAAAAGCTCTCAATAGATCTCCACAGTTTGTACTCAGTAATTTGTCTTGATATCCAGCCAAGTCAGCGCCAATAATAAAATTTAAGAGGAGTTTGGAGAGTTAGGTCTTCACTGCAAGACTGAATGCCAAAAAATATTATTTGAGGTTATTATTAGTCTAGATCCTGATTGTGAAAAGGTCACTGTAAATTTGGTTATCTCTTGAAATTGGAAACCAGAACTAACATGGTGTTTAACTAGTTGATACCTAGTGTGATTGTCCAGTATCCTTTTTTTAGAAGATATTATGAGGTAATATGGAAGTGATGGACTAAAACAGTGGGCTCTCTTTCCAGTTGCATTTTTCAGACAGATGTCAAAACCAGAAGCCTCAGAGGAAGATGCAGGAGCTGTGCTTCTCTTCTTCAGAGAAGACTTCTAAATCCTGAATAGTATGACCTTGGTTTTAGAGACAAATCTTGACAATTACGATTCTAGAAAGACTTTTAGCATTAACTATTACAATTTTTCATCATATAAGTATGAAAGTTCTTTGAGTTTAAATTATTTAGCAATGAAATCCATATTAAAGAAGACAGTTACTGTTTTGAAGTGGGACAATTTCAGATTCCATTAAACATCTCCTTGAAGTGTAGTATCTCTTCTTTGATAAAGGAATAATAAGCTATTATGTCTTCCTTATCTTACCTTTCTTTTCTGTTTTCATTGTGCCTCTTTCCCCTAATATTTCATTGAGAAAAGTATTGTATAGTTAGTGTCTGCTCTGTTTTGATTGATGTGTTGTCCCTTGTCCCTAATTTCTTATTGTTTTTTTTTTTATTTTTCTTCTGTGAAATGTTTCTAAGTATACAATACATTCTCTTGAAATAGCCTATTTGTGTTTTCCAAGAATATTACTATCCATTTATCTGTTTAAATTCTTATATTAGCAACTTCATTTTGCATCCCACCTGCTATCTTTTTATTTTATTGATTACAAGTGTGCTTTAAACATTAGGCTTAGTATAGGTCCATTTTATTATATGTACAGTTAAGGTTTTTGTATGTATAACTAAGAGCATAAACTCTAGTTCAATTATTTTTTCTATAATTTCCATTGCACTGCAAATATTCATATAGAATTTGAACTTGCATCTTGTTTCTTCTTCATCCCACTTAGTGAAAAGTCCATTATCTTTTCTCCTGAATTTGCAAATCAGTGATACTCTGTGTCATATGTAGACTTTCTTCAGTTTTACAACTCTCTCCAGTTCCAATATTGAAGTACATGTATTAAAATAATGAAGGACATAGTACAGAGTAGCATCAAGATACTTTACTATTATGTTTTTTGCATGTGTCATAAGCTGTTTCACATTTTTTTCCCAACTGTTAGTCAGATTTTGATTCATGACAACTTTTTGTCTCCTAACTCATGTTTAACATTCAAGAAACTTTTCTTGAAGGCCCTTGTCATAGATCTTTTGACATTTTAAATGTAGATACAGCCTCTGTAGCAAAAATGGAATGACTATTTCAGTAAGGTCTTCTGTCCAACAGCTCAGGATCTTCTGAATGATTCTTAGGTGCATGCTTGATAATATACTTTTTCCTAGCTTCTTTGTGTTTTTAAGTGATTACTTTCTGTTGAAGATGTGTCAGTTCCTGTGAACCTCTTTGACCAATAGGTCCTTTGCATCCTTTAGGCCCATTAGTTCTTTTGGAATCCTACAGTTAATGATACATAGTGAATGATACACGACAAAAACAGTATTTCTTACTGACTTAGCCCCTGATTTTTCAAATGACATCTATTATAGATCTGTGAGTGCTAAACACAGACCAGTGAAAAGAAATAGCTGATATTTTTATTGAAATTGATGCACTTTCACTATACTAAAGTGACCAGTTCATTCAGCAGTGTTTATGTTATGTCATTATTAAACCTTTTCCTTTCTGTAATTCACAGAGAAATAAAATTAACCCTTATTTTGGCTGCAGAAACTGTGCTAATAAATATTTAGTAATATTAGTTAAAGTTTCTCTTTTGACTTTAATAAGAGCAGGCATTGAATTTGTTTCCAAAGTACTGTATTTTTTCATTCTCTGAAGTGGTCCATTTATTTATTTATTTAATACTCATGCTATCTTGTAATTTTGTCTTAAATAGAAAATATCCTGAGGGAGAATTTCAATTATTCAGAGGAAAGGTGAAGATGCTAATATGTCCATATGATCTGTGCCTTATTAGTTTCTCCTGTATAGGAACAATTCAAGTTGAAAATTAACAAAAGAATTATGAAGAAAAGTATTAAAAATCAGTGTAATGATGAGTATGCATGCAAGTAAAAACAAATAGTTATTTGATAGTTTTGTAAGCTAAAGAATAGTAACCAGATCTGATTATCAATATTTGTTGTGGAAAGTCTACAACAAGCAGGCAGTGAAACAATTAATTTCCTTGTATTTTCATTCACAAGAAAAAATGTGTTTTGAAGGGTTTGTTTTTATATCAATTCAAGAAGGAGTGAAAGAGTAGCATGATTATAATCCAAGTGATCTAAAAAAAGTTCTTAAATACTTTTCATCATGCATCACTGAAAATATTAGTAGTGATATACCACATAGTTCTCTTTTGTATATCAACTTTCATACAAGCTCTGTTCCCAGAGTTAGGTAATAGCAGTCAATTTAAACCAGAGGGAGGGGAAGAAGAGATATTCTTATGGCTAAAATTTTAGATGCGGTTAAAATGGAAATTTGAGATCATGTTGTGGATGACTGCAGAGAGTTATGTCTATTGCTTGTCTTCTCCTGCAGTTTTCAGAAAAAGGTAAATTTAGGCTGTTGTTCAATAAAACAGTAAAGGGTGCAACTACTCAGAAAGCTTAGATAGCTAAGCATGAAAATACAGCCTGGGGTGTTTTATGCTGTTTTAAAAACATTTTTAGAATCATTTCAAAGAAGAAAAATAAAATACTCTGCATAGAGTTTGCCAGGCATACAGACTGCTAAGTTGCTGCCTTTTCTCTGTCTTGGTGTTGCTGACTCCAAGCAAAATAGAAAACTAATGAGTTAGATTTTGAAATAGCAAGAGATTTTATTTTTACATATTGACCTTTTGTGGAATTTTATTTTTTCTTTTAATATTTCAGCTGTTTGAATGTTTGCTTCACATTTCAAGCATCAGTGTGAAATCTTGATTTATTCTGTGAGGAAAATAAAAGCACATAGCTTGAACAACATGTAACAGCTACAATTTTAAAGACAACATATATCAAAATTTTCATGCTCACTCCATTTCAAGCAAATATAGTGATGTCACTAAACAAAATTTTAGTAAAGAGGAAAACCATGTAGGCATAGATAATAGAATACAGTCTTCCTTAGAAACCTGTCATTCCTGCCCAAGTTCCCTGCTATTTTTCTGTCTTCCTGATATCTCCTCCAGAGTTATAAAAAAAATTATGCTTCAATTAGTCTTTTCAAAGGAAAACCGTCTCTTCTTCATAGAAGTACACAAGGAGATGGTCCTACTGTGGAGTCCATTTTTGCTTTTTGTATCTCACAG
The DNA here is from genome assembly GCA_002909625.1 of Bambusicola thoracicus. Taxonomy (NCBI): domain Eukaryota; kingdom Metazoa; phylum Chordata; class Aves; order Galliformes; family Phasianidae; genus Bambusicola; species Bambusicola thoracicus. Next base: position 6,312 of record PPHD01016694.1, read on the forward strand.
TAGGCAGGCAGAGTTTGCTGAGTGCTCTGTTTGTGCTGGGATTATTTGGAAGTTTTCTATCTCTATGATTCAGGAAAATTGTACTGTGAATTTAGCAGCTCTGAAAGTTATCCACTATCTTGTGTTTAAAAGTTGCAATGTGTGTGGGAATGGGTTTCAACACATAACTTGAAATTACTTCAGATTACACAAGACAAAGATCAAAGCAACAATAAAAACAGAATTTAAGTAGTCCAATCTACAAAACACTGTTACTAGGTTCAGACAGATGTGCAGAAGAGGAGCACAGCAATGAAAGTTACCTTTAGAAGGTAGATACACTCTCAGAATTTTCTCCATGTTGTACAGCCAACAATCTGTTGTGATGTTCACACAGAACTAGGATCTGGCTCATCTTGGAACATCATCTCCCTGGGATAAATTTTCACTGAAAAAATATTTTAATTTGCAAACATCTGTAATTTAATATCCTTTTCCTGGATTCATGTTCAGAGTTAAATACTCCTGCTCAGCAGGATTTACTGTGATTCATAAGTCAGTTGAGATATTAACCTTGACACTTTCCTGCTGGGTAACATACAATGCCCAACTTGCTTTTGAAGTGCAAATGACTGTTATACATGGATAGGTAGAGACATCTTTTGTACAAAAGGTATTTTGTACAAATCAGTATTAAATATTTGGCATACTTCCTTCTGCTAAATGGTGGGGATTTAAAGCCAAATAACTAAATGACATCTTTATAAATTTAAATCTACGTTTTCTTTAGATTGTTATTTTGAAAGTCCTTTTTCCATCAACAATTATTTAAACAAAAATAATCTTTGCATCTAATTTCTAACTTTTAGAATAGATATCCATGCACTTTATGGTGAGGAATTACATTTGATTCAATGGCAGGAGATGATATTTAAGACTGCTCTAAAAGAGTAGCCTTGTTGAAATGAGAACATGATCCACTTTCCAAGTACAGCTTAAGCTAAGAATTTTGTTTGTTGTACTGCTGCATATTAGAAAGTTTAAATTTTAATGTCAGAATAATAATTAATTATGTTTTCCTGGTCACTTTATACTATACAGTATATTCTGCATTACATGTTTTGATGAAACCTATGAAGAAAATATGCAATAGTGTATTATAACAAAAAATCACGAGCTAAAAGATTTCTGCCACAAAACTCTGTCTGTATAAACATCTGTGAAGTTGCCATCTTATTATTAAGCAATGAAAATAATTGTAGGAAAAGAAATACCCATTCTGAATCCTCCAATGAAGAAACGGAAAAAGTCGTGGAGAAGTCAAGACAGTATGTATGGCCTAGGCTTGGCAATGAAGATCTGGAAATCCTGGTGCATTGAAGGTCTAAGCCACTGAGGAAACAGAACTATTCAAACATTTCATTGTGATATTTTGTTTTACTAATCGATTTATTTTTACTTGAAAAGGGAGAAACAAGAAATCTAGACTTGTAATATTTGAACCATGAGTTACTGTTGGCTTCACTTAGCGATGTGATTTTAACACACATATTCCATTTCTTTCAGATATTTCTATTGTTATGATGATTGTAACAGATTTCTTACTAGAGAATTTCTTACTTAGAGAATTCAGTAACATATTTAAATCTATTATTCTAACTAAAGACTTTTGACACCATTTTAATAAAATATCATATATATTTTCTGGTTTTATACTTTTGAGTCATACTTTGATTTATTTTGATTCCTATTTTTTAGTTACATCTGCGTATATCTGTAGGATTCATTTACTAAATCAAATTTTCTGTGATGATTTCTGCAAGATGCCTTTTTGTTTCCCACAACCATCATTTATTTATTTATTATAACTAAATAAACTTTATAAACTCTGTATAATATATAATAGTAGATTTACTATAGGAAAGTTTCTGATTGTAGGTGGGAAATCTAGTTCACTATACCTAGCAAGTTAAAATGCTTTTTACTACATAGATAGCATGCTATAAATGATATCTTGTGATGTTGTAATGTTGTGTGCTGTTTTTCTAAGAAGAAATTGGTGTCTTATTAAACACTTTTTCAGGTGGAAAATCAACTAACTGGGAAGGAGGTATTCGTGTGCCAGGGCTTCTCCGTTGGCCTGGAGTGATACAGGCTGGCACTTATATAGATGGTCCAACGAGTAACATGGATATTTTTCCTACCATTGTCAAACTTGCTGGAGCACAGTTACCCTATGACAGGTATGTGTACTATGTACTTACAAAGAGCTAAAACTCAGTATTGAGCATGAATTATTTCCCTTACTTTCTTTTGTANGGTGTAGTCGGCTGTAGACTTAATAGTGGAGGAAAGTGGCATTTTTCAGCCTACGCTTGGGAAGAGTGAGATGCTGGACATGTGAGATGGGCGTCCAGAATTTCTGCAGATGCTGGAAGCAATTGGTTGAAATGTAGGCAGGATAATGGAAATACCAAGTGAAAATTCTTTTTTTTTTTTTTTTTTTTTTTTTTGGTCAGTTTGTTTTTTCATTTGCTGACATCATTTCTAAAGATCAACTCTGTGGCTAGTTCAGAGCATTGCAATACAGTTGTGTCATCTGGTATGGTAAGCCTGTAGGTGAGGGAAGAAGTACTGGACAACTACAGGGTGAGAGAATACCAAGAGCAACATGCTGGCCTAGAATTATTTACCAAAAAGCAAAAACAAACGTATCAGAAAATGTTCCACTCTATATGATTGAAGATGATAGAAAGCCTGCAAGTTTAAATTATCTTAACTTGATGAGTTAAACCTTGACCTACTTAGTATAGCAAGTCACATCAAAATGCTACCTATGCTTTTCACTCAATTTATTGTTCTCCACCAAATGAGTAAAAGTAATCTCTTAGGAGTGTTCTGTAGTTTGATAAGAAACTCCATTAGACTTTCAAATTTCCTAAGATATTTTACTGACACTCCCACATCCCCGTGTTTTATTTTCTTCAGGAGGTATCCATTCTCATCAGGAAGGTGCACCCACCTAAACTCTGTTGCCATCCAACTCCAATATGTAGAGAAGCTGGCTGCTACACTTACACTTTGAACACATCTGCCATACACAGACAACTTTTGAGCACAAAGCATCCAGAATCCACATGAGGTAGATCAGCCATGAGCAGAGACACTCTGCTAATGAGGATGCATGGAGTGTGTGCAGGAAATGGCAGGGCAGGACATGTATAGGACATGAAAAATTAATCAGACTTGTACTGAGACATCCCTTACAAACAGAAACTGTCGAACCTAAGCAGTTCAGGCTAGTCTAAATGAGGGCAAATCTTACGCATTTCATTTTAATATTTCTTGAGTGAAGATTCAGGCTTAGATACTCTCATAAAACTAGCAGATGTGGGCTATACTCTGTACAAGACTACTAGAAATATACTACTGGAAACAACTTTTTCCCCCATCAAGAATCTGTAGAACAGGGTGCATGCACTAGGCATGAATCTGTCCTGCTCTCAGCTTAACAGTGGCCAAGTTTGCAGAAGCAAAACTGGAGTGAATGACTCAGAAAAGAAAACATGACAAATTGAAAATGTATCCCCTTGGTGCCACGAATTTCACAGTCAAGTCCAGATCAAGGCTTAAAAAAGTGGAATTTGTGCCCATCTGGTAGTACAAAACAGGTCTTATATGGTCATGAAAATTGATAGGCATTTAGATGTTTAAGAGTTCAAAAAATCTTTTTACAAAATATTGTTCAAAATTTTTGAAAAAATATTCACCTGCTGATCTGTATACCAGCATAAATGAACTTCATATGAAACTTCTTGTAATATCTATAATTCACACAAAGTATAAAATGCAGATTGTTATTTCTCTCTCATCAGCTGATTCCAGCATTTCAGTAACTTAGTGTTACAGCTAGCGCAAGCAGTATTAGTTGGAAATAATTGTGCCGTTACAAAGTAAGAGCAGAATAAAGATCTTATCGGTATCCTTGGCTCGTAGAAAAGTTCCCAAAGGGAGGATCTCCAGACAGAGATCCATCTTCCTGGAGAGTCAGCCCTTAAATGGGGTCGAGGAGGGCTGGAGCATGGCTCCACCCCTTCCAGTCACTCAGGTGAGATTGCATTCACCTGTGCCCCTGCGGCTGACTCAGTGCTCGCCTCAGGTGGTCAATCAGAGGTTCAGGCCGTGATTCAACAGTTCCCATACACTTAGTTTATGGAAACATTTAACTGACTTGCTTATTATATAACTCCCTTTCAATGCAAATTGACATACTTTTTCAAAATATCATCAACATTGTCCAGCAGCAGAAAGAGAATTTATACGTGTATTGCTCAAAAAGTAATGCCTCCTATTTATTTTCATCAAAGCTGCAACAGATACAAAGACCACAATAACACTATTTGTTTGAGAAAATTTTAAGCTAAGAATTGCTATTTTTAAACATGGTTATGATCATTAGCGATGGTCAAAAGCCTGCATGCTGCTCAAATAAAAATCTGTACCAGCAGATATGACCCACTGTTGCTGTCATCACTGCTGAAACATACCACCCACCACCTCATTCTGCTCACATCCACTGTTTGGTCTCAATAAACATTCAGCAACCATTGATGAATGTCAGTAGGAGCCATTTTTTTCTGCATGGAGGAATTAAATTACACACATTTGCTTCATATGCGCTTCCATATCAGATACCATTTTGTCAGACTGCCCCTCTGCTGTTGCTCAGCGACAATATGTAATAGAATATTGGCGGGAAGGTTCATCCTCTACTGCCAACCAACAATGTTGTTGGTTGTACAAACAAATGTTGTTACCACTAACATTTGCCTCTGGCATTGTATACCAACATAATAAATTAGGAGATATTACCTTTGGAACAGCCCTTGTATGTGTGTGTGCATATGTACTTGTGTGTGTGTGTTTTTATATGTTGTTGATAAACACTTGCACATAGTTCATTTTCAGCTTTGAAATCACTAGTTCTGTGTTAAACTCTGGCATTCATAATTTACTAGACATAGTTATTACTATTGCTTCAGGGAATGCAAGCACAGTGTAGCAGAGATTTCTCTGGTCTTAGTTGTTACTTCAACCAGACTACTTCCAAGCAACTTGAGCAGTTATATATTTACATGCAGAGGGCTGTGTTTTAGCAGTTTATACACATATGTCTGATCTCATTCTCACCAAGAAAAGAGAAAAATGGGAGGAAGAAGCAATCATTCCTAGAGGCAGAATATGAAATCAATGTTTCCTTAAATAATGTGGAAATTAAAGGGGAAGTGCACCTGAAGGGTTTTTTTTCCAAACTGATCAATTGGAAGTAACCATTCAGATCATGAGAGGTAGATTTTAAGAAGTGAAAATTCGCAGTTACAACATCTTCTCAGAAAGGGGAAGTTTGGATTATTCTTCTGAATTTGAAATGTTTTATTACTCAGAATTATTGATGGACATGATCTGATGCCTTTACTTCAAGGAAAAGTTATCCGATCGAAGCATGAATTTCTCTTCCATTACTGTAATGCATATTTAAATGCAGTGCGCTGGCATCCAGGAAACAGTAAGTAAACTCACCTAGTCAAACTTTAAATATTTAATATAACCGTTACTGCATCTTGAAAAGAATCGCAAAAAAAGCCTTTGACTATAGTAACAAATAAATTCCTTGAAATATCTAATCATTCTTCATAATTTTTTTGACTTTTCTTTTGCTAAAATGCACCTATTTACAGAGCCATGTCACCGTCTTACATTTATTTATTGCTGTGCATTAATATTACATACGAAGACAATATTGCAGTATATATTTTAAACTTGCCTGAAAGGCAGTCTGTTTTGCAGAACAAAGTAGTCAAGGTTAACTGTTACATCTGTATAAAAATGTACAGATAATAGGATGTCTTGCTGAGTAACAGCTTGAGTATGATGCCAGCCTGGCCATTTTTACTACTGAAATAATGAGGTATAGAAGTATAATTGAGTCATAGTCATTATTCAATAAATTAATTCAGGATTATACATAACGTTTTCATGCTTTTTGTGAACTAAATAAAGCCTTGCCTACTTATGCTCTCCTTCTTAACCAAAAGCTCACTGTTTCTGATAGCATTGTACAGAAATTTTAGAGCATGTTTCTCTTCTCATAAAAATCTCTGGGCTAAATGAAAGTAAGTGTGTGTTTTTCACATATCAGTGAACATTCAAAGTTACTTATATTAGTGCTTAAAAATGAAGAATTGAAACAACCCTTTGTTGTAGCATTTTTGGTTAAGATAACTGTTATATATAATATTTTCCCTTTTCCTAGTTAAAAGGCTAAGGTAGAGTGTAAGCCTGCAGATGACCAATAAGACCAATTTTCCAACTCATTTCAAGTCTACGAATTATGTCCTTTCCTTTTCCAAAGCACTTAAAGCAAAAAAAAACCAAAACCAAAAACAAAAACAAACAAACAAACAAACAAAAAACCACCACCAGTGTTTGTGTTTTGCATTTACTACAACTTTGCCTATACATCTTGCATTTGTTGCATTGGATAAATAACCATAAGGAAGAATGAAACAGGAAAATGTGTTTTTCTAGGGTCATTTGCTTTATCTGTGGTTGGATGTAATTATTCTGCCTCATAATGAGAGAAATAGGCAGAGCTCCAGGCAGGCAGAAGTTTTTTCTCACTAATACACATTTGTGAGATGGAGTACACCCTTATCTGAGCCAAGGGTCAGCACTGTTAATCGCTGAAGGGGAGTTTAATGAGAAATGAAGGGGAGCGACAATGAGGGACTAGACTACTTTGTTTGCTGAGGGAAAACAGTTTAGAGTGTGATTTTCCTTTTATCCTTCCTCCAAAGCAAGTAAAACCTAAAGCCTATTCAGAATCTGGCAATAACATTGTCATAAGACTGGCATCATTTCAGAATGGAATCACATTTTGTCAGCCTATTATATAGTATAAGAATAAGCAATAGTTAAATATTAATTTCTGCTTTCTTTTGTATCAGACCCGTAGAATTGCTCTCCTTCAGTTTTACTTGTTCAATCTCGTATCTTCAGAAATGCCTTTTCAATGTGGACCACACAATCATATTTTTAAATATATTTATTGCAGTGAGCTGAAGTTTTGTGCCTGCTTATCTCTCGTGTGATATTGTTGTATAGAGATAAATAAACTTGCATTACAGCTGCATGCACCTTGATACTATCAGCATTGTGAGTTCTCATGTGGAAAAATGAGTATGGTTGTTTTTTTCTTCTGATATCTCAGCAACTTTACATGAAGCAATTGATAAGTTCGAAGTGTATTATATTACTAGTTAGTGCATTAATTTTTCCCCAGTCTCCATCCACAGCTTTTTTTTACACCTGATACTAAGTGATATTATATTTTCATGTATGAAAATGAACACAGCTAAAGGAGTATGTATGACTTTTTTTTTTTTTTTTTTTTTTTTTTTTTGAGAAGCCATTATTTCAGTCATTTAATTCAAACTGTTGGAGAGCTTTTTCCAAGCAACAAAAAACTAAACTAGAAGTATCCTATAGCAACAGCTCATTCAATATACTTAGGAACAAATCCAAGAAGGCAGATGGATCTACCTTCATTAAAGACAAGCTGGAGAACTGTTTTCACTTAACCTCCAGTAGGGTATGATGAGTTTTTGAGTACATAAGGCTTCAGTATCTAGGTAGATCTGATCATCTTTCCTATGTCCAGATATATCCATGTCTTACATATCCTGTAGTCTAGTAAGTTCCACATTCTTCTATGAGCACACACATTTTTCAGTATCCCGAAATGGCTTTAACATCTCACATCTAGTAGTTGTGCCTTTCCAATGACTGTGATCAAATAAACAGAATTTAATTCACAAAGGACTACCAGAAGTAGATACCTATGCCTTACGTAAGGAAAAACAGCAAATTATTGAGAAAAACATCAGGAACTATTGTCTCTTTCTGTTTACTGTAAGAAGTCTTTTAGACGAGGAAAGACTTGTGTTGTTCTAGGGCTGTATTTACTAGATAGTTAACTACATTGATTTCAACTACTTTGAAACTGTATAAAAATATGCAACCTATAAGCCTATACATATGGGCCAAACTCTGACCACCTCTGCCTCTTACTAGGACTGAAGCCTCTCACAGAGTTTAGTGGAAGACATTGTGATTATGTAGAATGAATAATCCCAGCTAGGGATTATTAGGACCCGTAGTAAGGGTGTACCACTGGACTATCTTCTGCACTGGTCTGGCAGTAGACCTTTATTAGAAGAACCCAACTGACTGAGTACATTATAGATAGATGGTCCATTCTTCATCAAATATGTAATTTCTCTTAGTTTAAATAAGTGTATTTTTTGAAGCACAAAACAGCTGTGCAGAAAAGAGAACTTAAGAACTGCATCAAAATAAGTGTGACCAGCAGATTGAGGGGGATGATCCTGCCCTTCTACTCTGCACTGGTGAGGCCTTACCTGAAGTACTGCATCCAGATGTGATGTCCTCAGTACAAGAGAGGCATAGACTTGTTGGAGTGCGTCCAGAGGAGGGCCAGGAAAATAATCCAAAAGATGAAATACCTCTCCTGCAAGGACAGGCTGAAAGAGCTGGGGCTGTTCAGCATGGAGAAGAGAAGCCTCCAAGGTGACCTTGTAGCAGCCTTTCAATATATAAAGGAGAACTACAGGAGAGAGGGGACAAACTGTTAGCAGGGTCTGTGGTTACAGGAAAAGGGGAAATGGTTTCAGACTTAAAGAGGGGAGATTTAGGTTGGATATAAGGAAAAAGTCTTGTACAGTGAGCACTGGAACAGGTTGCCCAGAGATGTGGTGGATGCCCCATCCCTGGAGACTTTCAAAGTCAGGCTGGACCAGGCTCTGAGCATCCTGTTCTAGCTGTAGATGTCCCGTTCATTGCAGGGGATTTGGACTTGATGACCTTTAAAGGTCCCTTCCAAGTCTAAGGATTCTGCAATTCTATGATTGTAACTGCTAAGGAATATGTTATTTTTTGTTAATTAAAGTACAACTTATTCTAAACATATAGAAAAAAAACGTATGTTTCCTATAAGCACCTATTACTGCTTATATTCTCATATTTCTTATTTCTTACTTTTTTTTACTTTTTTTTTTTTTTCTT
>PPHD01016695.1:2945-15433 GCA_002909625.1 Bambusicola thoracicus
GGGAAAAAAAAAAAAAAAAAAAAACCCAAACAAATAAAAACCCCCCATGCTGGAAGAAGTTAGAAAGTCACCCAGCTGACTTCTTATAGCATAAAATTTAGTCATTTTCTTATTTCATGACACAGTTTAGTACACTACCCGACTACATGAGAACCTTAAATACAATTTAAATTCTTTCACAAAGCCACATCTCTAATATCTAATTTTTGAATTGTTCATGCATGTTCAGGTTTATGGGGAGAAATACTTGTCACAAAGAAAAATTGACTGCAGATGTTGCATTGTCCTTCTCTATCCATTTAGCACTGAATTTAAACACTATCCTACTGATGGTTCCACATCACATTGGATTTAGTAAGTTTAGGGCACATCCATGGGCATAAGAATCAAGCAGACTCAAAACTTCAAGGCACAACTTCTTTAAAAGCATTACATCTCAAATAGTTCTTAGTCAAGCAGTATATATTTTTAAAGATTTTTTTCCTGCTTGTACACTTTCATGTCATTTCCAAATCTGTGTGATTTTCAGGTTCACTCAGTCCTCAACGATCATGAATATGCAAGATTACACTCCAGTTTTAACATCCACTGAAATCAACAACCTGCTAAGTCATACAGTATCAAAGTACATTTGAATAAATTTTAGCTATAGCTATATCTTCTTGCCTATGCTAGTATTCTGTACATGAACTATATTGACATTATTGCTGACAAATGAATGGTTAAATTTTTAAGTATTTTTGATGAGGGCTATTTCTGTTTTCCACGTAATCCATTCTGATTCCTTGTCTCTAATCTGAATCTCTCTTGCTGAAATGTTAAGACTATTATTTATTTTATTATATTTTCTTCTCCATATTTTCAATGGAGATCAGATTATGTCTGATGAGTGTTTACAAGAGATAGACAGATGGCATCTTTGTGTCTTCTTGTTTTGCACGTTATGTTCCTTTCAGGAAAGGGATTAACTCAGATACATATCTGGAAACCGAAGAGACCTACTTCCCATGGAGCAGCTGAGGCTGGCATGCTCCTGGAAAATGCATATGGTAGGAAGCAGAAGAAGCAAGTGAGAATGTCACTTAAAATCTGTAGGAGTCTGCGGGTGGAGGAGAACCTGAGCTGCTGAGAAGAGCTGATAGAGGACAGGAAACATTCAGAGGTGTGGGGAGAGAGCACAGGGGATTAGGCATGATTTGTTGTGACTGAGTAGGCAGGAAGCAAGGATGCAGCAGGGTTGGGAGAGACAGAGCTGCATATAAATCCTCTACATTACTATTCTGTCTGTATTTGAAAAGATAGGAATAAGAGCTAATAGCTGATTAATCCCTGGCTTTTGTGAGTTTAAGAACCATGTGTTCTTCAGGGTTTCACTAGAGAGAAAAAATCCTGACTGGCTTTGGATCCTGCCTGAGAAGCTTCTCTAATTTCTGACGCATTTCTTGATGTCCTATGGCTTTACAATAAATGCACTTTTTTCCAACATGTAAAACTGCAAAGTGTTCCAGCTGAGGTGTTATCAATGTGCATAAAGTAGGAAGAGATGTAATTATAGAAATGATCATACAAATATTAACAGTGTGATCACTAATATAAAATCCATTCATAAATTTCTGTGTGATGTTTGATTTTATTGTAGAAGTATCATGTCAGAACATTGGCAGATACTCATCTCCCAAAAACCCTGAATTATCTATTGGAGAATTATCAGGTCCTAGATGCTTTATATCCTGTATCAGTACAGCTGGTTATACCTGCTTCACCCACATGCAGCCAACTGTCATTAATATCAAATAATACAATCTGTCTTTAACTGACCGTCCTATATGATATTGACAGATTTTTGTGTCTTCATTGCATGGTATGTTTTCTTTGACTGATGTAAGTCAGACTGTGTTTGATTCTTTTTGATACTCAGCTGCTTGATTTTGTTACTCCATTTGTCACATAAAAGTAAGGATTCTACTGGCTATATATAGTAGGTCTTCTTAAGTAATGCATATGCCTTATATTTAGCTTTCAGTTGCATAATAGCTAAATCATATACATATTAATTCCCATTTCTAAAGCTTTTACAGATAATGTAGCACTGTAAACTCCAGATGTCACCTGTACAAAACTGTTTTTTCCTTGCATTCTAGTTTACGTATGACATCTATTAATGTTCTGCTGTTCAAAGGTCTGTTATCTTGTCAGACACAAAAACGTTGTTTTGGTAGGATTATTCTTTGCAAAATTACATTGTTTCTCATTCTTCATACTGTTTCCTTCACACTGTTTACAGGAGCTTGCTTTTAAAAAAAAAATCTTTTTGAAAGATCTTTTTGTTTCTTTATTTCTTTCTAATTCTGAGTAATGAAGTCAAACTAACTTTTGTACACTTCACCAGGTTCTTTTCTTTTGAGTACAGTTTCTTTCAAACTCTTTGGTAGTATAGCTATTTTCCAAGACTTCTCAAAGATAGCCAGTAAGAGTTCTTTGATTGCATCAGCCTTTATTCCAGGATGAAGTTCATCACAACACATTGATTTAACTTATCTAAGTAATCTGCAACTCATGTCTTTCCTACTCTATGATGAGAACTTTGCCCTTTGCTGATATTATTAACTATGCTAGGCACTTCTCCTTAATGGTTTTTTTTACTGCAGACAGATGCAAAAAAGTCATTAAAAGCCGCAGCCTTCTTTGTGTTATCTATCCATAGATTTCCTTCTTGATTAAGAGCAGAACAGTGCTTTCTCTGGTCTTTCTTTATACTTAAAAAGTGATTTCTTGTCATTCTTATGCCTCTTTGCTAATTGCATCTCATTTTTGTCTTGACCTTTATTATTATTTTTTTTTTCCTCCATTCATAGGCTTAATTTTTATCATCAGTAATCTGTCCTACTTTTCAATTTCGGAACATTTCTTTTTTTTATTTAAGGCCATTGGAGAACTCATAGTTCAGTCAAGCTGATTTCTTACCAACGTTTCTATATATTTTTTCTGATTTCATACTTTAATGCTCAATATTTTTCTTTGAGGAATTAACAGTTTTTCACAAATTTACTTTCTTTACTTGGTGTTACCTACTAAAAGAACTACTCAGTGCTGAATTTCCAAGTTTACTGCAGTTCACCTTTATGGATCTGCAAAGATCCATCGTTGCAGTCCAAAGTAACTCAAGAGGAGTACTGAGTAACAATTTTTGACCTAATAACATTTACATTAAATTTTATTTCTTTACAATGAAAATACTATAAATATTTCTTTCTTAAGCATCATTTATGAGTGCAAACTTGACATTTTTACACTGCTTTTCTTTTTTTTTTTTTAATTATTTTTATTGCCTTTATTTGATTTTCATTCTATGAATACATAAGTTATTGAAGAAACTTCCATTACCTTGTTTTGTTTTATGGTTTTTGTTTGTTTATTATGTTTGTTTGTTTTAACAAAGAATGTCACCAACTAGGAAAATCCATATTTTTTTGAGGATCTTCTTCTGAAGGCATGTGAATAAATATTCTGGCATGAGGACATCTGCTTTGATATCAGTTTTGAGTTTTGGTAGTATGTTATTACCAACAAATATGTGTCTTTTAAAAATTTAATTCTTTTCTGAGTTACATGTGTTTTATAAAATTTTAAGTTAAATTGCAGACATGGATATCTGAGATCATAATTACTCCACTGTATTTTTTGTCTTGACTATAAGGCTGACATATTTGTAGTAGAAATAAATTACACACAAACATCAACATTTTTGGTAAGCACTTCTTGAGTTTGTGATGTATGTTTCTGTATATCAAGCCCTGCTTTTCAATGGGGCTATATTTACTTCAGAAAGGAATTAAAAATCAGGAAATGCAAGACTTTTTCAACACACTTTAATAAGAAGAAATAATCATGATAGCAGATATGGTTTTAATGTAATTCTTGCTCAAGTGGAAAGGTAATAATTTATTTTCTCATGATGTATGAATGTCTTGTATCTTCAGAGATCCCTAAAAGAAAAAGTTCTAGTGGAAGTTATATATCAAACATCGGACATTGTCTTTGTTTCCTGTTAGGTGCTCACTTCACTGTGTGATAACCCAATGGATGCAGCAGATGGAACTAGTTTACAGTAAATCTGCTGAAAACTTTCCTTTATGGATACCTCACAAAAGAAGGCATGAAATACATTATTTACATCAAAAAGTTCAGGTTATTTTAGAAAATATAAACTATTCTGCTTAACATTTTGAATAAACCAGTCGGAACAGTCTTTTACTCCAACCTAGGCCTATTTGAGTTGCAAGACAGTTTTTCCAAATACTGCCGGTCCTTGTGAATATTTCTGTCCACCTCCTCCAAGAGCTGATTGAGGCTGTTTACTGTTCCCTACCATACTATTTACTTGTGTTATAAGTTTCCAGTTTTGACTCTGTCATTCGTCATATTGCACAGCTTGAGCCTTCTCTCTGACACTCAGTTTTTTTTACCAGGAAAACAGTCTTTCTTCTAAGAGTCAGTGTAACCCATTCACTTTTTAAATAAAATGTAACGGACAAATTATGATCAAACCAGTCAAGCAATCTACAACATCTTTAAATGATAGGTGTTCCCTGAGGGTCAGTATTGGAGCTGACCCTCTATAATATCTTGATTGCTAATCTGGACAAGGTGATAAAGTGCCCCATCAGTAAGTTGATCTGCCTCAGAATGGGAAGGCTCTGCAGCGGGATCTCAATAGATTAGACTGATGAGCTGAGTACAGTTCTAAGGTTCAACAAGAACCTTAGATGCTGGATTTTGTGCTTCAGCTACAACTCCAATGCTATAAATTTGAGGCAGAGTACCTGGAAGGCTGCATGAAAGGGTTTGGAGGAGTTCATTTACAACAGGCTGAATATGAGCCAGAAATATGCCCATGTGGCCAAGAAGGACAGCAGAATTCTGACCTGTATTAGGAATAATGTAGTAAGCAGGACAAGCAAGGTGATTGTACTCAACACTGGTGAGGCAGCACCTTGAGTACTGTGTTCAGTTTTTAGCCCCTCACTACAGGAAAGACATAACCCTGGAGCACATCCAGAGAATGGCAATGAAGTTTGTGAATTGCCTGGAGCATGAGTTTTACAAAGAGCAGCAGAAGGAACTGGGATTGCTTAACCTAGAGAAGAGGAGGAGAGACCCTACTGCTCTCTAAAACTTCCCAAATAGGAATTCTTGAGGGGGAAGTTAAGTAACTTCCCTCTGGTAACTAGCAACAGAACAAGAGGAAATGGGCCCCTCACTGCAAGAAGGACATTAAGGCCCTGGAGCATGTCCAGAGAAGAGTAACTGATCTGGTGAGGGTTCTGGAGCACAGGCCTTATGAAGAGTGGCTGAGGGAGCTGGGATTGTTCAGTCTGGAGAAGAGGATGTGCAGGGGAGACTTTATTACTTTCTATATCCACCTGGAGTGTGATTGTAGTGAGCTGGGGGTTGGCCTCTTCTCTTGTGTATCTAGAGATAGGACTAGAAGGAATGGCCTCAAGTTGCTCCAGGGGAGATTCAGGCAGGATGGTAGGAAATACTTCTTTTCTGAAAGAACATTCAGGCACCGAAATGGGCTGCCCAGGGAGGTGGTGAAGTCACCAGCCCTGGAAGCATTCAAAGAACATTTAAACATTGTGTTGAGGGACATGGTTTAGTGAGAACTATTGGTGATAGGTTGATGACTGACCTAGATCATCTTGAAGGTCTTTTCCAGTCTTAGTTATTCTATGATTCTGTGAGTCTAAGCTGCACCAGGAAAGGTTCAAGTTGGATATTAGGAAAACTTTGTTCTCAGAAATGGTGAGACGTTGGAACAGGTTGCCCAGGAATGAGGTTGAGTTACCATCCCTGGAGGTTTTAAGGAAAAGGGTAGATGGTGGTGATGGGCTGATGGTTGGATTAGATGATCATAGGGTTCTTTTCCATCCTTAATGATTTTATGATTCTATGAAACTCTTTCCAATACATTTAGAAATTAGAAAGTTCTTATCAATACCAAATTTCCTGAATTTTACCTGATGTTTTTACAAAGTTGAAATATCTATGAGATATTGTTTGTAGGAGGAGAAAAAAAAAATGGAATGAAAATATTCCTTTTAGTCGACTTCACATAATATAATGCATACTGAGAGGTCAGGATCACTTATGAAATCCTAGGAGTTATTAAGGAGCCAAAGTTTTGTATTTGTTACATATGCTTATCACCTGTATCTGAAAACAGATGACTGAGAGAAAGAGCAGAAGATGGACGTTCAGTAGTGCAAGAAATTAGACCTAATTCCTCCTAAGTCTCACTAAATATGAGTATCCTCACTTTCTACTTTTTTTTTTTCCTACCAGTCTGATCCCTTTGTATGAAATTTCTTGCTAATGAAGGTGTAGACCTAAAGAAACAATATCTGATAGGGGTGTGAGAACCCTTCTTTGTCTTCTGTCTCAAAGCTTGCTTCCTGAGGTACTCCTTGTGATAAGACTGATTTATGGAGGTGGCAAATGATGGGTGCTACCATGTGACAATCAACATCACTTTGACATTTGAAAGCACCTTCCTCCAGAGCTGCTTGCCTCCAGAAGAAAGTGCTCAGGAGTGGTTACTGACAGAAGATCTGGCTCGGTGTGGGAAAATTGGGGAGCGACACCATCGTGCCCTGTGAAAAACAGTATGCAGATAGGCATCTTTGCTTCCTCTTATCTGCTGGCAAGGCCCAGAAGATGATAACAAAGAAATTTCTGCTGAGATCCCAGAGCCAGTAGCTGCCACTCCAAGGAGAGCTGACTCAACCACTTTGGACTCGAGCTGTCACTCAAAAGAGAGCTGACTCAACCACTTTGGACTTACCAATAAGTTTGTACTGCCATCGTCATCGTCACCATGGACACCATCGTCAACAGAACACCCGACGACCCACCACTACTGAAGATCAATGACTGAACTACGAAACACGTTGGACCATGGTGGTGACTGTCTCCCTCTTGCTTCCTATACAGACTCCTTGGTTCTATTTCCTATCTTTTCTATCGCCCTTCTCTCCTTTCCCATCTCGCTGAATGACTAGGATTTGTAATAAACTGGTCGGACCAACATTTGAACCGTCGTTTCTTAATCTCATGCCGGGTATACATATATCAAAGAACCTCCTCTCCCTCCTATAGATTGGAGCAAGACAAGGGGGTGAAGAGGCTGAAAGATTACAGCCAGAACTAGATTGGAAGAACTAGTCTCATATGCCTTGATTGCACTTAAGATATCTCATTTACGCATTCCTAATTGCTTCTAAAATTAGTTTGGTATTTCTTACACTGGTATTTCACTGTTCTGAAAGTGCAAGTACTTGATTGAGATGTTCCCATTCATACAGCTGCAGCAGATGACTGGAGCTCTTCCTCTCTGTTTCTGTAGTCTTAGGGACAATGTGAAGTGGCATATCTGAATCACTTTAGGTTTTGTGCCAATCAGAATCAATAGACACTTATTCCACTTCATGGGAGATCACAATTGCACACTAAGTGTTGCAAACCTTGTTTTTCAGGACAGCTAAGAACTGATTGGAGAGAATAATATGTGCTTTGCCCTCAAAAAGGAAAGCAATAGTAAATATATCCATATTAATTAGAAAAATATTTTAAGAGAATCCTTTGAGTTATCTGTGAGAATAATCTCATTTGTAAGCAGTTTTCCTTCAGTAGGTTTATTCAGTAGGTTTCAATAATTCAATTATTTTATGTTTAATTAATGTAGGACAAATGTCTGATGAAAAATAAAACTGTTTACGTATAGCAACACTAGAATAAAGAAATAAAATTTCAAAATTAACATTAAAAATTAGAAGTGATATTAGAGTTGAAAAAAGAGTATTTTAAATGTATGGGAACTACCATGTATCACTGTCTAAAGGAAAGTGAATGCTACAGAATACTCCCATTGATTCACTGACAATTTGCAATCTCAATTTTAAACTGAAAAAGAACAATATCCCCTGAAAACTCTTCCTCACCTTATTTCTTGCAATTTGTTGAAGAATGATTCCAGATAACATGGATAGGATAAATATTACCTTATATAAATATTTTAGTTATCTTCATGCTTATAAATTCATAGGCCTGTGAAAAATAAACAAAACAACAGGCACAATAAACAAGTAATATTCTTAGCTGATGGCACTGACATACTTCAATACATTAAACACTGAGGCTTCGAGTTGTGATGTTCTATTGTGATCAATAAGCTATTAAAATCTATTGTTTCCTTTCATCACTAGTTTTGCCCTGCAGAGGTGTAATATTTAGTAAGGCACAGTGAGTGAAGTTGCACTGTATTCCTTTGTAATTTATGGCTTCTACGAGTTTTAATATTCTAGTTTTGTGGATCATTTCAATTTTCTGAATTTGCAATACTAGGAGTGTTATAAGTTGCAAAATATGCAACAAAATATGTGTAGTAATAAAAAGTTGTGCAAAAATAAAATATATTTATTTTTAAATAAAAATACCTAGCACATAATAAAACAATCTTATCTAATATATTTATAATAAATTCTGTGTTACTCTCAGTAAACACTTTATGATCACTTTGAGTTGTTTGCCAAATAAGTTTTATTTTGTTCCTTGTAAATCATTTCTGAAAAATAAATAAATAAATAAAATCTATAGTGGCCTAGAAGAAGAATATTTATACTTAGCAAGACCAACAGTGGTTTTCCAGAAAACATAAGCACACTTCAACTAGCAACAATATGTGTTGTAATCTTATTAGATTTCTTCTTTTTTTCTTTTTTGCTGTTTTGAGTTTTTTTTTAATTTTTCTTTCTGTCTTTGCTTTAGTTTTGTTGTTGTTGTTGTTGTTGTTGTTTGTTTGTTTTTTGGAAGGCAAACTGTTGAGAAGTGTCTAACAGTCCTTGAAGAATGGAACAGACTTCTCTTTACTCTTGGACATAAAATATGGTTTAATAAATGGAAATAACTACAAAAAGGACTTTAAACAGCTTTTTAAGATTTTTCAGTCAAAATGAAAATGATTTTGGTCAAAAATAAATGTAGGATTAAAATTCTGTTCTACTTGAAGGATTCATCTTAGGAACCTCTTTTTCTCTAGCAGCTGGACTCATGGAATTAAATTTCCATTGTTAAACTTCTGTTGTTTTTTTTCTTTCTGAGTATACTATAAGTCCTACTGTCTTCACACAAATGGGAAAATATAGATGGTACAGCCACACTGGGGGAAAAAAAAGAAAAAGGGCAAAGCAACTGCATAATATATATAACGTCTTATTTCATTTTTTTTCCTTCATTTTTGTTCATGTTTTTGATAAGATAGACACTTTCCATGAGGCAATCTTACTGTGAATTAAGTTGGAGAAAGTGTGAAGAGCAACAACTGCTCAGAATCTTGTTTTTTCACCAAAAACAGTTGATAACACCTTGGAAATGTCTCAGTCTTTTCATTGGAAAGCAATTGTTTGGCACAGAAATAAGATAAAATCAGTATGAAATGCTATTTATAGAAGAACTCACATTTGGTGTGATGAGTTATGTGTAATTCAGGTTGAGATAATTCTGTATTCACTCAGTTTTGTAGTCTGTTAAATTTAACTGCATTGAAAATAATATTCACAAAAATATGCTTGTCTCCAAAATTTTATGCTCTTGGTGTTTCATGAACTATTAAACTATCACAAAATATTTATGTATTTTAGAATGAGCTGTGTATTCAAACGTTACAGATAAATTGGGATTATTAAGAAGAAAATTCATTTTCTTCTACTGACAGGACTTATTTTAGACACCAGGAACTTCAGGGTTTCATGATAAATGAGATGTCTGAGGTATTTTCAATAGGGGAATAAAAGGTAACATCCCATTTGAATTTCGTAGTATCATAGAATGACTTAGCTTGGAAGGGACTGATTAAAGATCATCTAGATCCAACCGCTGCCATGGGCTGGTTGTCACCCACCAGATCACTTCACCTAGACCTCCATCCAGCTTGGCCTTGAATGGCCAGTTTCTTAGGACAACCTGTGAAAAGAAGGCAAAGATGTTTTAACACTCTTAGAATTGATTATTATTTAAAATTCCCAGAAATTTGACAAAATGAAAAAAAAAAAAAAGAAAAAGAAAAGATGAAGTTATCAATGACAATAAAAAGATAATTTACTAAAATATTTCAAATTTAGATGTACAATTTTGCTTATTTCTATTTTTGTAATTACCATTGTGGAACTCTAAAGGAAAAAAAGATTAAATAGAAAGAAGATGCATGGTGATATTGACATAATTTCCTTTCTAAAAATACCAATGTCAGCATTAATACTATGATTACTAGATATATTAGCTTGAGGGTCCCATAATGCTGATATTTCAAGTACCAAATAGGAGGAAGAGATGATAAACCATACACATTGAAATGAAAAATATTATAATACACTCTTGCATATATGAATTCTGAATAATTCAACAATGAAGGTGAACTTTACATTTTAAGTACTCCAGAAAGTCATACATATTTAAAATCATAATTAGTATGAATTTTTATACTATTGTATTCTAGATAAATTATTTATATGAACACGTTTTTCCTGCAATAGTCAAGATCTCCTATGCATATCTTATATGAACAAATATGACTAATATATAGTGAGGCTTTTTTTTTTTTTTTTTTTTTTTTTTGCTTGTTTGTTTTTGTCTCAGGATATTGTCAATTTTCTGTCTATGAAATCTTCATGTCAAATTAGCACGAAAAAGGAAATTGGTGTTCAAATGCAAATATTCTTTTGGAGAGATATATGATTATGAATCTGAGTTGTTGCTTTTAAAGAATCTGAATCTCTGGACTTTCAATTTTACAGCTACTGAATGCATTTAAGTTTTCTTTTGGTTTCTATCACTAGTAATCAAACATACTTAGAAATATTATTTAAAGCTAACTCCTGTGTTCCTTATAATAAAGAGCCTGAAAGCTGTTATCTATAATATATCACAAGAAGAGTTAATAAAGTAATACAGTACAGTATATAAAGTAATAAAATACAGAACATAGTTTTTGCCTGTCTGGGAGGAAAACATATTTTCGAAGAGTATTTAGAATATTGCCATAGTATTACTGTATTCATACATGTCTTCTGTAAAATTTATTGAAAATGTCATAAAAAAACTGTGTGTGATTCATCTTGCTCAGACTGACTTTCTCATCCATTTCTAGTAACTTAGAGGTATAGTAAGTTAAAATATATTGCTACAGGAAAAGGTCAGCACTGCTATCTGACTTAACACTGTCTTCTTGTTATTTGAGAATTTTTTCATCCTATTCTGTTTATGTTTTAGTAGTTTGCTGAGCACGTTGCACACACGCATTGTAGATTTAGCCTTCTATTACTCAGGTATATATGACAGCTGAAAGCTACCATGAACAGGCTAAGCATTTTGTTCTGTAAGTTGTGTTTCTATGATACAGATTTTTAAGTGAGGTGTGTGTACATTTGTCTGGGACAGGTATGTTCTCTCTTTTTTTTTTTTTTTTTAAATTTCTTGCTTCTGCTTCATAATTTCTGTTTTCCTAAGTATAGGTAGGACTACTTATTGTTTGAGCAACTAATTCAAGGCTGTTTCTCCATACTTCTAATTGTGAAATGAAATAGCACGTAGTATCTGTATTTTCTCTCTGCAGGGATGACTGAGATTGAGAAGGCATTAATCAGCTGCAAGCTTCAAAAGCTTGTAACTTTGAAGGTATTATCCTTGGTTTAGCGTTTTATGAACAGTTATCTCTCAGGTAAGGCTGTTCAGAAATCTGAACCTTCTTTGCTTAGATTTTCATTAGCCCACACTCTTTAAAGCCTTTGCTCCCTTTAACTCATATACGCTAGCAAATGAAAGATAATAAAATTCAAATAACTGTAGCCTCTCTTAGACAAGGTATACATACATTGAATCAATATAATTTGTGAAGATATGAGGAATGGTAGAAATGTGAAGGCAAGAAAATTGTTGAGAGACTTTTTTCCCTAAATGAGTTTAATCATTCAACTCTCACTGCCTTGCTTTCATGCTCACCTTCATTATCTTTAATGTATAAATTCTGGCAAAACTACTATGAGGTACACATGAGTTAATAGTGACATCTCCATTTTAAATTTGGAGCCCTAAGTCTGGTAAAGGTAAGAAACTTGAGCTTTCTGAACTTTCCCTGAACCTAAGACACTCCTTCAAAGTGTTTGTCCCATTCCATAAGCATTTAAGTTCCTGAGCTTTAACCAGAAAACCATCCTGAGTACCTAAGTCACATTCTTCACCATTCAGAAGTGGCAAGTCTTGCCAATGTGAATTAGTGCACTTTCTTTTTTGTCAAACAGGTATCGATGGTTTATGGGCCAGTCCGGCCCGGTTCCGTGACTACTGGGGTGGAGGGATTCCGCAGAATCCGCGCCTCCAGGAAGGGAAACCCAGGGGACCACACAGTAATTAAAACAGAGGCAACGATCTGAGGA